>PVJC01002991.1:0-74082 GCA_004026665.1 Murina feae
ATTATACTACAGGTAAAGAATTTGGCCTATAAAAAATTGATGCCAGTGTAGCTTTTATAGTAGACAGATAAGTGAGGAAGGTAATTGCATGTATTGGACATTATTAGACTTTGTATTGATGTGGTATTTGTTTTCAAAACTCTAATATGGGAATGCAGGACTCTGATACCTATTGTCCTATTATAAAATTCTGGAATTCCTCCACTAAGATGCTAAACTAAAATTTCTTACTACGTATCTTATCTTTCAAGTATACACACACATGCATGTGTACACACACATCCACACACACAATATCCTCCAACTTCCTGGGTTTGCACACCTGCTTGGCTCTCTTCCAAAAAGTAGTTTACAGAAAACAGGAGGGAGACATTGTGGAATTACTTAGGAACTAAAGATATTCCTAGGTTCATTTTTGAAAGAAGAAATGGCTTTCCCACAAGGTTGCGTTTTGTTGTTGATGTTTTGTTTGTTAGTCCTCATCTGAGGATATTTTTCCATTCATTTTTTAGAGAGAATGGAAGAGAGGGAAAGACAGAGAGAAACATCGATGTAAGAGAAACACACCGACTGGTTGCCTCCTGCACGCACCTGACCGGGGCCTGGGCCAGGGAGGAGCCTGAGGCCAAGGTCCGTGCCCTCGACGGGAATCGCACCCGAGACCCTTTGATCCGCAGGCCAATGTTCTAAGGCCCCCAGAGAGTTTTTAAGAAATTTAACAAAGAAGGGCTCCTCGTCTCTAAAGCTAATTCCAGGATGCATTTCTCATGAAAAAACCTAAATACTGGTTTTGGGGTTAACTGAGTGAGATATGGAGTCAACACTTAGTATCCATTTCATTTAAGACATGGCTGACATCTACTCTGATGTGTGCTCAGAGGTCTTCCTGAGCTAAAATCCTTTCTATTGTCGCCTTTCCTAAAGACACACTGGGGTCTCACCTCAGGCCATGAATCCAAATGTCAGCGGAGAAGGGGCTCAGGCATTTTTTAAGATGATCTTCAGATGGTTCTACGACCATGGCTGAGAACCACTAGGTGACCACATTATCTCCTAAGTCATGTTTAAGGCGGTGGCATATATTTAAGACATTGCACATCATCTTAGGCACTAGCTTCGCATCACCTTCCAGTTTAGACAAGAACCAAGAGAACTGGCTATGGCACGGATACAGTTGGGAAGGGTCAGTAAAACTTGGAGTCTGGAAATTCAGTCGGAGGACAGAGCTGCACCCTGAAGGAAGGTGTGAAAGCCAGTGAGCCGCTGGCACTAAAGTGGGCCCTTGGGGGACAGGGAAAGGACCTGGGGACAGCAGCGGGTGGAGGAAGTGGGTTGCAAACAGAATCGGGGGAAAGGGAGCAGGTAGCTTTGCAGGGCCAACGGACAGGGCGCTGTGCTAGACCTGTTGATGAGCTCACTGAATTCTCACAACCACCCTCTAAAACAGGAGCTATTTTCCCACGTGGAAAATGAGGAGATTGAGACAGCCATTAAGTAACTTTCCACCAACACAAGGTGAGGTGGATTTGAATCCACACTCATCCCTCTGCCTCACCACTTATCCGTGTGGTGTCAGGGATCCTACCTTCCACGGACCTCTTGGGCGCAGGACTGTGAGTTGACACAAGTTCTCAGTGTGAGATGGATGCCCCCAACTGTTTGAGACCTGGTGTCCTAGACACCAGCCTCTCTCCAACTGGAAGGAGTCGATGTGTCTCCTGGGAGCATGTGTAAGTGTAGATTCTGACTCAGTGGGTCTAGGGTGGGGCCTGAGACTCTGCATGTGCAACAAGCTTCCAGAAGGTGCCAAGACTGCTGCTCTCCAGACACTGCTTGAGTAACGAGCTCCCATACCATGCTGCCCAGACCCTCCTCCACTCTGAAGCCAGCGCCTGCGCCCCAGTCAGGCTTCTGCGAGCAGCTTGGCTAGCCTGGACACTCAAAGTCATGTCTGCTAATGGCTGCTCCGCTGGCTTCCCACCAGGCGAGCCGGCTCAGCTTGCTCATCTGTCAGAAGGAGAAGCCAGAGGCATTGGCCCGCACCTGCTCTGAGCCCTCAGGAAGGCAACGCTGAATTTAGCCCCAGAGCAGCCGAGCTGTGGAGAGACAGGATTTACAGACAATTGCTTGCAATCCCAGTCCGGCACAGGCCCCAGCACCCGGCCTGTAAACAAATGGCTGGGCCTGGGAAACTGCAAGGAAAACCGCTAACCCCCAGCCAGTGCGGGATGGGATCTTTTTATTATTATTTTTAATGAGTACATCATTTGGGCTCTATCACTGTGACTTTGAGATTTTCCTGGTGTGTGGGCTTCAGGCTTGGAAATTTAATTCTGTTATCTTCTCTCCGTGATCATAGAAACAAAAGCACTGACCAGTAACTTGTTACTTCGTGAGGGAAAGAAATGGTGTTTCTCCCTTATCTTAAAAAGAGGCTTGGCTCAGCCTAAAAAAAATTAATCACCTATCTTTTACACACTTAAGCTCCCTGGCATTGCACGGAAATGATCTGTTCCACACTTGAATCAAGCATAAGCAAGTCCATACGCCTGGTCCTTAATCTCTCTGCCTTTCCTTCTAATTAGATGCAATCTTTTTCCAATGCTCTAATTAATACTTGCACATTAAATATTAGGCCTTGTAAGAGAAAAATCATCTGTGATATAGTCGCATCAAGCCAAACAGGATTTCAAGCCCTTGCCCTTAATCTTTCTTTCAATTTTCTGCCATTTAGAAACAATCCCCCCCCCCCCTCAACACTCTAATGAATGCAAATGATATTCGTGATTAGTTAGTATTATGCTAATCTGAGCCTGGAATTTACCTAAATCTGCATGGTGTTGTCTGAGCACCAGATTGCTTTGGGTTTCTGAGGAAAATTACATTAGCCTGCCAGATGTACAAAACATGATAGAGGAGAAATCTGAGCAAATAATCAAGATTACATTAGTTTTGTTTCTTAATGAACAACTGTTGGCATTAGGGATTACAGACAAATTATGGTTTTCCTCTCTGAGCTCAAGCAGCTAGGCAGCTGTTGTGAAGGTCCCCTTTTCCTGACTACCCCTAAATAGATTGGGAGCCACTAGGGCAGGGGAAAAGCAGCTAAAATTTCACATAATTTAATTTGTTCCATTACGAAGTAATCATCACTCCGAGGCCCCACAGCTAACCTCCAAGTTCCCCCACCCACCCACCTCTCTCTGGAATGCGAGAGCGACTCAAGTGAGTGTCTGGGGCAGAAACTCAATGTGTTTTTCTTCTCTCCGGCTTGGAGGGCTGTGGGTTACATGCCTCCGAGGCGGACCTGCATTCTGTACCCTTCGGGCCACTTGCCAAAAGGGTGCCTGCCTAATTCCTGCTACTTGGGTGACACAGATGGAATGCTGCTGATAAGGATTATGTAGGTAACACAGTACATCTGGCTGCAGTCTAACAGGCTGGGTAAACCAGAAACTTGCAGAACAGCAGCCATCTGAGCTTAGACCCTTGCCCTCTGTGATCTGATCTCCGTCTGTGAAGTTCCACTATAATGAAATCCTTGTCCTGATGTGGATGTGCGGAGCGTGGCATGGTGATGGTGGTGGTGGAGGCATCGGTGGTGTGTAGGTTGGGATGTTTTAATAGCTCAGGGTCCTGTTCCTGGACATTTTTCCTTTACATCAATCAGCGAAATAGAAGGGCTTTAGTGTGGATTTTTCTGCTCAATTTAAGTGGCCTCACAGCATGACGCCTTTTTCTATGCTCCCTCTAGCTGCTGGGTCGTTGGACAGGCTGATCTCCCTGCACAAATGAATCTTCTCTCCTCTTACTTGCATCTGGAGAAAACTAAATCACCTCCAAGATGAATTTGGGACCTTTTTTATATAGTTTCACAACAGCCAATAATTCACCAACTAAGGACTTGTCATACTGCATTCTACACTAGATGTAATCCCCATGAGGAAGGAAATGAAGTTTGCCTTGTTCATACACAGCATTTTTTTTTTGTAAACGCTCTATAAAAATGTGTTGACAGAATGAGTAAATTTATGCATTTGCAAATGCAGTGTTAATAGGAAGGAAAAAGTTTGGGTCTATATACATGTAAAGATGGATGATCTAAATAAGGCATTAGCAACGATGTCCTCAACAAAGATATTTGTGTTTTGTACAAAGATTACGGGCCTGTCTACCTGTGTCCTTACGTTTTGGGATGAGATAAGTGATAAAGGACAGTGCTCTTGTTTATGGACACACACCTCTTGACTTCCTCTAACTGGATGAGCAGAGCTGTCTTGGAAATGGAACTTCTCTCCCTGCCTCCTGTACCCACTTTTACGGTCATTGAGAGGCCCATTGCTGGTAAGAATCTTAGTGATCAACACCATCCAGCATTCAATCTATAGTCTAGATTCCCCAGCTCTCATCATGTTCTAGTACATAGTGGTGAGGTCAGGGATGAACTAGTTGGATAGAAGTAATAGACTAGAATGAGAAAGGGGGAAAGGACAAAGGTGCCTATTAGAGTCCACCTTCCACCCTAACCCTCCATTATTCTGCCCTGCAGATTTGGGGCTTAATAGAGTGATGAAAAGAAATGAGAGAGAGAGAGAGAGAGAGAGAGAGAGAGAGAGAGAGAGAGAGAGAGAGAGAGAGAGAGAGAGGAGAAACCAGGTCACAGATGAAGGAAAGCTGCAGGACTACTCCCCCTCTTCCTTGTAAATACTAGGAAAATGAAAGAGAAAGGAGACGGGAATGAGGGGTGAGTAAATGTTACCTACTGCCCCTCTTCCACCCTGGCTGCACTCTCCAGGGACTTCAGGTCTTACTGCCGCTTCCCCTTCCTGGACTAGAGCAGTGGAGCTAATGAAGTCTTGTCCACACGAGAAAGGGGCTGGTGGAAGGAGAGAGTGGCTGGTGGAAGGAAGAAGGGCTTTTCCTCTGGAGTGGAGAGGTACCAGGCTCCTGTCCCTGGTTGCCTAAAGCCATCATCGCATCCGGCACACTGTGGGTGAAGTTATCTCTGATGGGTTATTTGAGGACCTACAGCACATGTTGCAAGATTTGCAATGACGGACTACGTGACCTTTTGGAGCACAACTCATTTGTAAGCTGAGTGTGTGTTTGGGCTACATCTGTAAAAAGCAGGCCTGACTTTACTTAAAATATATGTTTATTATTCAACATATTACTGTTACATATTTATATATTTTATAAGTTGTGAGTGCAAAGCATGAATGATGGACTACAAAACTGGAACTTAAGGCAAGCTCAACTCATTCAGCAAGTCTTATAGAATGACCCCTAGCAAGGGTAACAGGGGGAAAGGGGGAGAAGTCGAGATAGGAAATGAAAGGCAAAGATCTCATCTATACTCGAAATTTGCCACTGAGTTCAGGGGGGAAATGAAATAATTGACAAGAGTAGTACAGAGTGAAAATGGACGAGAGCTCGGAATCTCTGAGAAAGCACGGTGTCAGAGCAAATGATGAGTGAAGTCTCTTTGGAACTGAGTTGGTTGAGATGGCCCTCAAGTCACAGGTGTGACTGCTAAGAATTATTTCCCTAACATGTAGCTTCTGTCTTTTTGGGGAGGGCGGGGGGAGGAAGAATTAATTTTTTTTTTCACCTTATTTGTAGACTTACGTATTGTAAAGCATTATAATTACTTTTCATTTGGAATAGTTAATTAACTTGCTCTATACTGGGCAGAGTGCTTTTTATGTATATTAACTCATTTAATCCTCATAAAGCAGATCCTGCTACTATCCCCATATATTAAAGTTGAGGAAACTGAGGCACAGAGAAGTTAGGTTGCTTGTCAAAGTTATCCAGCTGATCAATAGCATATGGATGATATGAACCCAGGTTGTCTGGCCTTCAAAGCCAAGACTGCTAACCATGATGCAATTCTGACTCTTAATATAATCTGGAACACCCTCCAGAAGCTATTTTTATATCCTGTGCTCTCTTCTATTTTAATTTGTGCTGCCCTTTAGTTCTCTAGTTTATAAATATTATAAAATACAGATTAGTGAGACTATGTTTCCATATTTTTAAAACAATTATAAATCCCCCATTCCACATGTGAATATACAATATGTAATTAATTAGATATAACTTTACATACTACCTAAGATTTTCTGCTAAAAATTTCAGTGGGGAGGGGGGGAACTCTTTAGGAAAATATCTCTTCTCATCTTATTTGATTTGTACTAAAAAGACATTTCTTTATGTGTTCAGGCAATTAAATACTAAAGGCTCTACACCTTTTTCCCCTCAAATTTTTTCAATCTCATTCCATGACCGTATTTATAAAATGAAGGTCTGTCCTAATGGGTGCTGTTTATCTGACATAGACATATGCCCCCCTACGTTCATAACGGTACAATCTACAACAGCTAAGATTTGGAAACAGCCTAAGTGCCCATCATCAGATGAGTGGGTTAGAAAACTGTGGTACATCTATACAATGGAATACTGTGCTACTATAAAAAAGAAGAAACTTTTGCCATTTGCAACAGCGTGGATGGACCTGGAGACCATTATGCTAAGCGAAATAAGACAGCTGGAGAAAGATAAGTATCACATAACCTCACTCATTTGTGGGATATAATTATCAATATAAACTGATGAACAAAAATAGATCCAAAGGCTAAGAAACACTGATCAGACCATCCAACCTCAGAGAGAAGGCGGGGGGTAAGAGATCAACCAAAGGACTTGTATGCATGCATATTAGCATAACCAGTGGATATGGACACTGGGGCAGTGGGGGCTTTTCCAGGGGGTGGGTCAACTGAGGAAAAAGGAGACATATGTAATACTTTAAACAAGAAAAGAAAAAATTCAACACACCAATACACGTTATAAAGATGGACCCAGCCCAGTAACCATTACCCACTTTGCTCTCTTCCTGATCTTGGTCCCAGGGCTGACTGGATGGATTCTTTCATCCTTAGAGTAGCTCAGAGGAGAAATATCTCCGTGAAAGTTGTACAATGCGGCCACTGACCAAGACCACAGTTCCCCAAATCATCACTCTCTTCCAATGAGTATGAAATTCCTCTCAAAGGAAGGGCTCAAATAAAAGAGCCCTAAACACAAGAATCTGAAGGACTTTTACGCAGATATTGAATTCAATCTCAACAGAGAACTTTCTCCTTCACTGTGTGTTTTTCAAACCATGTATCACAACACACTAGTGGGTCAATATATCCACTTAGTTAGACAACACCTTCATTTAAAATGAAGAAAATAAAACCATTCAAAGTGCATTGTAGGCATTAGAATTAAGGAGTGTTTTATGATTACTTAATATTCCTTCCATGTTTCTGTGTATGTGTGCGCTGGGTTATGGTGAGAGGCCTCAAAAAGTTGGAAACCAAGGCATTTCGTTTGCTTCTGAGGTGATTCAGAGAGGGCAGGGCCAGGGGTTGAGGAGTTTGCTTATGCTTCCAGACCACTGTAGAGGCATCCATCTAGTTCGTTTGCATCTCAGCATGACTGCCACTCCACTGCTACCACTGATTCGGTACAAGAAGACAAAGCGAAACAAAGGAAAGCAGTAACTGAGACCCAGGAGTGGATGGTGTTTCTGAGGAACAGGGAGGAGCAGGACAAAGGGTTCAGAGCTCTCCCTCCCTTTCTGAAACTCTCAGGGGTAGATTGAAGAAAAGCACCCAAGAACTTCCAGTTATAAGAAAGCAAGTTCTGGCAATCTAACGCCCAGCATGGGGGCCCCAGTGAACAACACTGTGAGAGTAGATCTGAAGTGTCACACACACATACACACAGTAACTTTGTGAGTGTTAACTTCATGTGGTAGCATGGGTTGTAATTTGATGCTCAGAAGTTCCCTGCTGGGTTGGTGCAATGGGAATACAATCAGCTTGGCTCTCAATCATGGCACTGCCCGGTGTTAGCTTTGTAAATGCAAACAAACTCCTGAAACCCTCGGACCCCGTTTCTTCTGCTGTAGAATGGGAGTTGAGTCTACTTTTCAGTACTGTTGCAAGAATTAGATGAGATAATACACGCAAAGTCCCCAGAGAGAACCTGGCACATAGGAGTGCTTGGTGAATGGTTGTGTCTGGAAAAGTGCAGTCACTCACAGTTCACTAAATACAACTTGTTCGGTGAATGAAACCTTTCAAAATACAGGATAGGGGTGGAAACATAACCAAGAAAGTACATTTTTTAAAAAATAATTGTTGGGAATTGTTACACTAGCCATCCCTAAACGCAGCCTATTCGCTGAGAGACTAGGACACTATTTGCCTATTCTTTGCCTGGGGTGGGGAGATGGCTTTGGCCAAAAACCTTTAAATGCTCAATAATTATTTGCTTTACCCATTGACACTCCCATGGCCAAGAGTTAAGAGGATATTAATCACTTTATCAGCAACATCTCCTTACACCCATGCGGTTGTTTGGAATGCCCTAACGGAGCTTAGCGAAAGCCAGTCCGCACAAGCAAATGCTTTTGAGGCACCTGGGAAGGAAAGCACGTGCGAGGGAGCTAAAGTGAAGAGAAACATCCCAAACCAACCAATGTGGCTGGGGTTGCCTGGGCCGCTGGGTCTGAACTGATTGATTGGTTTGTTAATTAATTTATGATGGCACAGTGATAATTACAAGCTACTGTATGTCAGCCAAATCGCTTGTGATGAAGTCAGAGGTTCACATCTGTGTGCGTGTCCCAAGGATCAATGCATCAGATGAGCTCTGCTGGCTTTTTTCCCACTAAAAGCGAACATGTGTCATCAATATTCCAGCATTTGTGTGTGTAAACTAATTGATTGAACATTCATGCTACATTAACATGTGGTTTGTATTAGGTGGGGGTACCATTTATAAACATCTCTGATGCCAGAAAAATGAATAGACTCACCTAAGATAATTAATATCTTATTGGACAAATAAAATGGCTGTTTAGTGTTATTCCTTCTACTTACGGATAAAAAAGCATTGCTGTCTCCTGCCACAAGTCCTGGTCCTTACTGTATTGCCTAGCACACACAGTGAGTCCTCACTGACCTTCCTCCATAGAGTCTCAGAAACTGCAATGTAAGTGAAGTGAGGAACGAGGAGCCCAATGTTACCACAGGCTCAGTGAGATAAATAAGAGTAGTTAAGTTCCTAGGGTAGATTTCATCATCCAACTACTGAAGAAGATCCAACGCAGCTCCAACATCCAACACTGAAATCAATGTGAGCTGAACGTACATTTAAGAAAAATGAATAAACACAAGTAAGGTGATTTTTCCAACCCCATTCGGCCAGTTCAGGGTCACAGGTGGCCAAAGCCAGTCCCAGCAGCTCAGGGCACCAGGCAGGAACCCACCCCGGCAGGACGCCCCTGCATCACAGGGCATGTTCGCCCTCACACCCCCTCAGGCTGGGACAATTAGGCACGCCAGTTCACACACACACACACACACACACACACACACACACACACACACACGTCTCTGGGAGGAAGCCCATGCAGACACGGGAGAATGTGCCAGTTTCACACAGACAGGGGCCCTGGGCAGGAACCAATTTTTTTCCTCATCAACATTATAATGAAACAACAGTGAACAAAACGACATTATTCAAGGACCTGCTGTCTTCCACAAATCCGCCCAAGAGCCCATCGGAGGAGATTTTATAAAGGTGAAAGAAGTTTGTGTGAGGTTGTTCAGGGCTGTCAATACAGCGAACTACCTGTGATTCAAGAAAGGCAGTGTTTGCTGTCTTCTGCAAGGGATGCTGCAACATATATGATGCTATTTTATTTTTTTAATATATTTTATTGATTTTTTTACAGAGAGGAAGGAAGAGGGATAGAGAGTTAGAAACATCGATCAGCTGCCTCCTGCACACCCCCTACTGGGGATGTGCCCGCAACCAAGGTACATGCCCTTGACCGGAATCAAACCTGGGACCTTTCAGTCCGCAGGCTGACGCTCTATCCACGGAGCCAAACTGGTTGGGGCAACATATATGATGCTATTTCAGTTTTATATCCTCCCACCTGGACCTGCCCAATGTCCAAGTTTGATAAACGTAAGTCTATTTCTCTCCGCATGACACCCACCAGGTGAGCTGTCCTCATCAGCATTCAACCTTGACATTTGGTAGGAAGAGCTGGAGACACCCACAAGGCTGAGTGGAGACCAGCCTGCCCTGCGGTCACAGCCCCCACCCTGCCCCTTCCCCAGGGCCTCTGCTTGGCAGGGAGAATCATTCTGGTCGTAGGCGTGACTGGAGGCTTTGAGAGCAAGCATAGCGGCCTGCAGCCCTTTGCTCCCGTGACTCTCTACTATCATTTCATAGTAAAATGTCTGAGAAGCGCATGGGCGGGGGGAAGTAAACAAAGCAGTTGCTATGGCACTAGTTTCTGCCAGATGTGAAAACACATCAGAGAGACAGGGGTAGTTGTATTGAGCTGAGAGGGCCTAATATTTGGCAGGGGACCTGAGAAAACGCTCCCAAGTTCACTTTCGTCAGCACCAGGCAAAGGGGACACAGAAGTAGATCTGAGTGACCTCCCAGGCTCTAAAGATAGGGCTGCAGGGTTTATAACACCGGAGCGCCCCTTGAGCAGGCGCTGGGGAGGGCAGCAACGCTCTTGGTTTTCATTCTGACACCGACTTATACTGGCTGAAACGGGGCCTAGTCTAAGTAGATGATTTTTTTTTTTAACTTGATGTCCTTCTCAAAATCATCTAGAAGCAGATACTTCTTAACAAGTGCGTTCATGCCTTCTTTCTCACTTTCCCAAAGACCCATGTTTCTCCATATTCTACCCAGTTCATTTTAGGGTTGGGGTATTTTGAGCATGTTCCCCTGAGCCCTCACCCAAACACTGAAGGTTAGAATGCCAGTCCGCAACTGAGGTCTTTCCCAACATTGCAATAAAGATAACAGATATGGAAAAATAACTGAAACCTCAGAGTGGAAAAATAACCTCTTAAGTGAAACTTATTTCATCCCAAATAAGAAATTAGCCCTGGCCAGGAAGCTTAGTTGTTAGAGCATCATGCTGATATGCCAAAGTTGCAGGGTCAATCCCCAGTCAGAGCACATACAAGAATCAACCAATGAATGGATAGATAAGTAGAATAACAAAGTGATCTCTCTCTCTCTCTCTCTCTCTCTCTCTCTCTCTCTCTCCCTCCCTCCCTCCCTCCCTCCCTCCCCTTCCTCTCTCTCTTTCCTTTTCTTCCTCTAACAATACACAAATTAAAAATAAAATAAGAAATTAAACAAAAAAACCTCATTTATTTCAAAGTCACCTTGCTCTGGTCATTTATCCTGCAAAATAGATTAGCCTTTTGCAAATTCTCTAACTTGCCAGACCCCTGAAAGGTCTCAGTCACTGGGATAAAGGTAGACTTACAGTCGGAGATGACGGCTGCTGATGAAGATCGTTTATTCGTCTGCTGCCTTACCTCTTGGTTATGACCATGAGCCTGCCTGCTTGAAGGGAAACACCAATTCACTGCTTTTGTGCTGGGTCTTCCCACTCTCAACCTCAGCTTTACACTGCTGCTGTTCACTTCACCGTAACTCCTACATGCTTCTAGCTCATTTAGGTTTTAGCTTGAAGAAGGGCAAGCTAAAGGGCTTGATCTTTACTCATATGGGGATTCATAGCTGTGGCCCCAGAGCAGGAGCCTGTCATTGATCGACTCAGGACTTGAGCAGCTATTGAAATCACTACATCCTTTAGTAAAAACGAAGAGCGACCGACTTGATGCAATCTAACCATGATTCATAAAGGGCCTTTTTTTTGTGCAAAATCCTGTCTAGAATTGGTAAATAAGACCTGGTCCCCATCCTCTTGAGGCTTATAATTTTGGTTACACACCTGAGCAACTAAATAACATAAGACAAATCTTATATCCACACATACCAAATGTCATATATCAAGTAGGTTCATTTGTATTGGGACAGCCTCTATACTACATAAAAACACAACAGATATGCTAGGGTGGCTCAGTTCAAACAGTTGCTAATGATATTGTTGCCTCTATCGATCCTAAAAATAAGAGGAGAAAAATCCTACTTACAGCCTAATGCTCTGCCCATCATATTGTGATAAGCTAAATATTTCCCACTTTAATACATGCTAAGCGTAAGTTAAAATAATAACTTCAGCAAAGAATTATTATGAGTCTTTTAAAGGACAAGCAAAAATGCAAACTTGTCTCAATCCAAAAACCAAAGAGATGACCTACAAGATGGTACGGGTAGCATTTAGGAAATTTTCTTTCCTTCGTGCCTTCCCTCCTTTTGTGTACAAGAGGGGTGGTGAGTGTTGCCATCACTGCTGTTGCACGGGCTGTTGGTGAACTAATAGTGCATTGTTATCTGAAGGATCAAGCCCTCCGAGTTTAGCAGAATTTGAAAAGGGCATCATATAACATTTGAGATAGCCAGCATGTTCTCTGCACCTGGGAGAAATTTACCATTATGCCATGCTCCAAAATACTAGCAAAACTCGGGGACGCCCTCTTTCCTCCACCCATGCTTAACACCACCAGATCCTAATGTGTGTACCTTCGATTCGTTTTGCTTTTTACACTTTCACATCGTTTATTATGTACTATCTCACCGCAGCCTCACCGGGGCCCCATGAGATAAGCAGATAGATCAAACCTGAAAATAGAAATGCTCTGCTTGCCAATCGCTTCCCAAAAAATTTCCCCCAGATGGCTTATGACTATAGCAAGTCTAATTGTCTGGAGAAAAAATGAATGGAATCACATTTCCAAAGAATCCAGCCACCTCCAATCCCAGAGCCGCACTGATGATCTCAGACACAGCGCAGCTTGGGGCTGAGCAAAGTGGCCCATTGAACACCCAGGGAGAGCTGGGCCTCGGAAGGAGATCAGGCCAGAAGCTGGAGGGGAAGGCAGGTGCAGAGCAGGCGGCGGCAAGCACTGACCCTGGTCACATGTCATGTCATAGCCCAGGTCACTGGATGACGTAGTCTAGCTTTGGGTTCTAGGGGAGGAGCAGACAACCTTCAGAATTTGCAGATTTCAATGTTCTTGTGTCTCCTTCCCCTTCCAGGAGGGGAGCTCACTTATCATGTTGCTTTACCTGAGTCCAGCAACCTCATCTACAAAGTGGGGCTGATTGTTCCTGTTTCACTGACATAAACTGCCTCCCAAAGAACCTGGCAAACACCTGGCAAATAGGAGGGCCACTCGGCAATTGATTTTTTTTACTCATAAAATCATCATATTTAATGTTTAAAATCCAGCTAGTGGCCCTAGCTTGTTTGGCTCAGTGGATAGAGTGTCAGCCTGTGGACTGAAGGATCCCAGGTTAGATTCTGGTCAAGGGCACATGCCTGGGTTGGTGACTCGATTCCTAGTAGGGGCGCGTGCAGGAGGCAACCGATCAGTGATTCTATCTCATCATTGGTGTTTCTATCTCTCCCTCCCTTTCCCTTCCTCTCTGAAATCAATGAAAAATATATATTAAAAAATAAAATAAAATTCAGCTAATGTGTAATATTAGCTATGAATTTCACTAACACAAGGAAATACTTCAGCAGGCTCTGCTTTAAAAAAAATCTGCTACAATTTGAAATGGGAAAGACTGGGTTTTTAGGACTTGCTTGATGTATGCAGTTTCCACAAAAAAAGTGTATCAGTTAATAAAGCCAACATGGCTATGAAAGCCCCATAGAAACTGCTACAGTTACAGTCACGTAACCTACCCTGTGTATTTTTTTGAGCACCTACTAAGCGCTCAGACCCCAGCCTGTATACATAGTCACAGCTTGTTTCAGCCCCTGGGGATGTGTCCTGGACTTGATATTTAGACTGCATTTACCAGGTGCCTCACCGGCTCCATCTCATTCATTCTCACGACAGGTTGGAGAGACGAGTAATGAGTATGATTATCTGCACCTCACAGCTGGCGCAGGCAGCCGTGAGAGGAGCACATGCATTTGCCAGGGGTCACCAAATCTACATTTCCCAGGATTCGGCCTTGTGCTCATAAACATATCCATTATGTTCTAACCTCAGAAAATGAACAGAGTAGCAAGAAGTTAAAATATAATTGCCTTATGAATAAAGTCATTTTTAAGAGAAGTGCTGGGTTAAAATTTGTGTTAAGAAAGTGAGAAATAAAAATTGTTACTAAAGCTGTCCATTACATGATATGCTAAAGCTGCCCCATTGTAAAGCATGCTAAGTCTAAGCTGAAATAATTGTCATAACTCACATTTGTCAAGTCCTTTTTGGACTCCTGGCTCTTTGCTAGGCACATAAGATGCAATAACATTTAAAATGCTTAAAGTCAGTGAAACATATAGTTCAGATGCATATACTCCTTAACAGAGCCTCTTCTGAAAAGAACTTTTGCACTGAAGGCGCATGCCCCTATTTTAATTTTTCACATTGAAATGCAACCGAGGAATGGGATTCTCTTTCACTAGCCTGGTATACTTTCCTGTACGCAAGTTCGTTTTCTCAGCCCCGCAGAATATACGTTACAGATCATAGTACGAAAAAAGTCACAAAAGAATCTCAGGGAATTTAAAAATACCTAAGGGTAGTGACTGACATCATGCAGCTATGCCCCAGAAATATGCTGTAGTTTCAGCGACGTGGTGAGCCTCGGACGTCTCCCTTTGCTGACTAGTCTCTACACTGGGAAATCAACACCAGCTTTCCCATCGATGGAAGAGATAAGGCGCCTTGAGAACATGACCCTCTGCATCCAAAAAAGAACTGAAAAGGAGGATAGACAGGCACTTGTGTTTCCGTACTCTCTGATTACATCAACAGCCATCTAATCACGACTAAGGCCTAATCCACAGGATATTTCTTTATCCAACGTGTATGTGTTGCATTTCTTATGCAAGCAAGTGCGTGGAACTAAGTCATGGAAAATGAAATAAAAATCATTCACAGACAAGAAAGTATCTTGTGAGAACATGAACGTATTTAACCACATTTTCCATACAGCTCACTTTTATTTAAACAGGCTAAGATGGTATTACAAATGAAAATGTGGCCCTAAAGAACATAGGTACGGAAGATGTGTAATTTTCAAAAGTGCGATCTGTCTGGGACAAAATTTCAACTGTCAGAAAAGTGTTAACATTATTTACAAATGTTGAAATCATTTTTTTTCACTCAGATATCATCCTCATCATCCCTACTGTTGTTGTTTTATTATCACTACTGTCGATATTGAATACATTTTTAGTTTTACCCATGTCATTAATTGTCTGGGAGAGGGCTCAAGTAATTGGCAATGTTAACATTCATCTACGAGACTAAGAGCATTGGAAAGGTGCATGAACCACCTTAGACAACGAGTGACCAATTTACAGATATTGACCGACATTATAAAGAAATCAGAAACCACTCAGAGGCCTGTGTTAGCATGAGTATCCCCACCTCCAACCCTGGGACCTGGGTTTGATTCCAGAATGGAGAGCAAGCCTTCGTGATCCCAGCACCTAGGACACTGCATGGCATGTAGCAAGTTCTTGACAATTTGTTGAATGAAACAAATTTTATAGGTTCCAATTCTGGAAATAGATGCGGTGTGTAGACATAATATCTCAGGAAACTAGTTGATGGGGTTATAATCTGCATGGTGACTATCAGTTTCAATTACATTCATACACTTCTAAAGGAAATAAAATTTGAAATTAACTAAACATATAATTTTGATTTCCAGGTATATCTTTGCATGGCTGGCTGATTACCATAAAAGTCTAAACATGTTCATTCGTCTAGGTAAGAACTTTCTCCTATGGATCTTTAGCATATTACTTAGACTGTTTAAGAACTCTTTTGCTTATAGTAATGTAAAATATAGTAACATATTTTAGTTCCAGCATTTGTAATAAAATATATTAATTTTAGGATTTCCAGTTAAAAATAGCTGATAGCAAACGTAAGTTCTCCAACTTCTTGAAGACTTTAGAGAAATATTTGCTGTGAAATCAGTCTCTTCAATGTTGTCAAACCTACACTGAAATTTTTTAAATTATTTAATTAAAATTTGTATTACATATTTGATTTTTTAAACCAGTAAAAAAAAGGGATGAATTTGTCACATTAACATTGTCTTGACTCAAATGATAAAATTATGTAAAGGTACCTGTTCAATATTTTAAAACATAATAACTTCTCAAAAAGTAAATTATTTTATTTCAAGAAAAATAAGAAGTACATCAACATTAAGTAAATTGGTGCTCAAGCAAGAATCAACTTGGTGCCTTAGATATAATATGAGATCTAGTTCAATTTTTAGGCTTATATGCCTGTTTGCTTTAATTGATATTTACAAGACTATGAGAATTTCAAGTCTTGGAGACTGTCAACTTGTTTTTCAAATTAATTTTATGGGTTAACATTTAAATAATTACCTGTCATGGTTAAGGTAAATTTACAAATGGTCTGGCCTGGTTCTAATGATATCAAAGGATTAGACTTATGAAATTTAGAGAAAACTGTTTGGTGCATGTTAGCTACCAAGTAGCTAACAAAGAAGTTGTAGTAAGTCTCACAGACAACTTGAAAAAGCATTAGAAAATAAAATGGAGGGTCCCAAATCAATTTTATTTTCCAGTGGTTCAGAAGAAACCTATAGCATCATCAGTAGCCATTAGTGCAATCGTGCTATTTATCGGGTACATCTTTAAAACTTACAAGTGGTATTTTAAATAAGTTGAGAGAACGTCAACAGAAATCTAAATATAGCCAACCAACTATAACTTAAATGGCTCACATGATTTCCCCCTGAAAGAAGTTATATGCAAAAGAATCTAAAGAAGCAAAACATATGCATCATTTAAAAAAAAAACTGCATGTATGTAGATGATATTTAACATACACACACATACACACACAAGAGTTTACTCTTCTTGTACTTGTTTATTTTTAGCTGTCTCAATAAAATGGTTTTCCTCCCTCTGTTTTACTAAAACATGCCTATCTAGGAAGGAAAACAGATGTAGAATTGGACAACTACGTCTTGTTTGGGTTTTTTCCCTGTCAAGTAGAATTTATGATCATTGTCACACAATAAGAGAATCTAAGTGAAACAGACAATAAGTCAGGAAGCAATTGAGGGATACTTTAACACTGCAGCTTTGGAATTCAGGATTGGGTTACTAAAATTTCATTTGATTAAGCCAAATAAGGATACGATATCCTTTCTTACACAAAAACCTCAGAGTAATTGTAAAAATAAAAGATGCACTGTCACGGTGAGAGAAGAATAAACTGCTTTGTGAGAAACTTAAAACACCTTTTAAAAATATTCCTTAAATCCGACACAGGGGAATGCTGGGAACGCAGGCCCCCACACCCTCTGCTCTTCCATTATATTACCAGTGATGAGCACAATGGGGTTTGATTAGCTACGTCTCCCACAAAGCATCTGCCATTCCAACTTTTCAATGACACATTAAATAGCAGTCCCTCCGACATTTCCTCCAAACTAACGAAGTTTACTAAAATGGAATTGTCCTTAATAAGAAACGTACACATCCTTCATGTAACCTAATAAAGACTCGATGTAAAAAGAACTTATGCAAACATTTTGCACTGCACATTTTACCTCTGAACCTGTCCCTGTACGTGTTCTGCATCCTCTCAGGCAATAACAGAACGCGACTTTAAAAAATTAATAACCAGTGCACACAAATCTTTACAACAGTATTCACACCACACTTCCCTTAGGAAACTATGTCGCTCTGTGCACAAAGAGAATGATGAAGTTTAACAGTGACATATTCACAGTATCTCACTATACCCATAAGAATCCCAATTTTTAAGGGGGGGGGATGTGGGGGGGAGAGTAAAACCTATGCCTTTTCCAGCTAGCAAAAATACTGATTTTTAAAACTCACTTCTGTCAATAGCCTAAAATAATAGTCAGGATGAGCAGTAACCATTAAAACATCACTTCCAGGTTCTCGGTACAGCCGCACCGAGCAGATCTTCCATGGGAACATTTTGCAATATCTTTCTCCCAATATCGGTCAGTTATTTTAAGAGTTCACCGCACCCATGTCCACACACAGGGCTCCAGCCCGACGGGAGAATCGACCAGCAGTGCACATCTGCCACGCTAGAGTTCCTATCACTTATAAAAAGTATTGCAATTGGAATAAAACAATGGCCAGAGAGAAAGAAAGGGAGGGAGGCGGGCTTCCGTCTCCGTGAGAAACTGGCCTTTCCCTCTGAGACGGAAGACTCAAAACAGCAACAAGTAGCAGCGGCAGCTCCCACATCACACACCAGTGAGAAAGCGCTCCAGAAGCGCAGTGCCTGACGCCTCGCTGCACTCTGGGCTCAGGGAGATCCTAGAAGCAACAGCATGACATCCACCTTTCGGGAAATTCAGACACATTAGTAAGAAACCCTCTTGCCCAGCCGGCAGTGCCAGAAGCCAGAAACCAGGACTAATCGGAAGGCGCTCCTTTCTGTCGGGGCACCGGGGGTGGCTGGCCACAGGGCTAGCCATACCCCTCCCCGCCTAGAATAAAGTGCCCGTTGTCTCGCACTGTACTGCTTGTGAGAAAACAGCTCTTGCAGTAAGCATAATAATCACCAAAGCAAGCCAGCAAGCACAAGGAGTCAAGACACAGGCAAGGGGCGCCAGGAAAGAAAAGAAAAAGAGAAAGAAGGCAGAAAGAAAATAAATGTTCGGATGCATTAACCTAAGAACGAATTCAATATTCATCCTGGAGTGGTTGCCTGCAGCCTTCCCCATTCATGTCACGACTCTTATGTACAACAGACCATTGTCCTCACACCAGAAATCAGTAGAGTGAAATGTTTCATGTAGCACGTTTTGGATGTGAAAGGTTTTCTTTCCCAAAACCACAGCCTCTGATCCCAGCATTCCGATTAAAGGAAGTGATGACTTCTCTCCTCCCCATATTAATTTTAAAAGTTGAATCACAGAATTCATCAATGTCCTGAATTTTTATGCTGCTTCCCCCCACACCTCCTTCCCCAAATTTGCAGCTGAACAAATACGGGAATAAGACAAAACAAAACAAAACACACACACACAAAAAAAACCAGCAACACACCCACACACATTTGCCCAAGCAAAGAAAAATAATGAGCTGAATATGCATATCCTCATTAACTAAATTTAATTACGCCGAGTGGCACAGTAATCAGTGGTTGCTCCAGTTACAGTATTCATTGAAAGGGAGGTGGATTCCAAATTAAGGCGAAGCGTGGGGGACAGTCGCATACTGATGAGGGAACCGCACACAACAAGATACAATACGCTATCAAAATCGTTATTCAGAGAAGCCGGAGAAAGAAGCACATTACTCTGTTTTAAGACTAACGCAAGGACAATTAGCAAGTAGGCTCCCGTGGCCCACTCACTGCCCCACTCCACGCATCTCACACCAGTCAGCCTGGGGCCACCGTACAGTTCTATTTACATTTTTCTTTCTTTCTTTTTTAAAGTGGACAAAAACTCACACTGCCTTTAAAAAGAAGAAGAAGAAGAAGAAGAAGAAGAAGGCCTAGGTCCCTCGCCACAATAGCAGGGAAATCCTATCTAGCACACGGGTGCACAGAGGCACCCCAGGCTCTCACAACTTGAGCTTGAACTTTCCGCAGGCAGCAAACTTTCTAACACGTGCATGGAACAATAAAGGAGGAGCTCAAAAGAAAGGCGGGGGGTGTTCTGGGGGTGGGTGAGAAACAATGTTATCAGGACACACTTACCATCCACCAGGTCCTGGCTGACATGTCATAGCATAGCTGCCATTTTATGGAGCTGTCCGATGTTTTCCCAGCCATCACGCTGTCAGCAGTCTTCATCAGATGCGGCTCAATGGAAGATAAGACACCTAATCAAGGAGACATCGGCGGTTGCTTTCTGGACTACATGTAGGCCAATCCTTATCACACTGCATCATGGGAAAAGCTCCTTTATTAGCAGGAGGAACTGCAACCTCACAGATAGAAAGACAAGGATCAGTTCTTTTGCCTTTTTTTTTTTTTTTTTGGTCTAAAGGGATTGGTGAAAGTAGCTAGCGTTCTTTGTGTATCATGTGTACAAGAGTTAAGTATCTTGCAAGTGGGCGGCTAACTGCTTTGCTGGGCTATGCAGACCAAAGTTTATTTGCATTCTTCTCTGTTGTATATTGTTTGACATGGTCCATGGTCCTTGCTGAGCAGATGAAGGGAGGGGAGGGGGGCTGGAGGGAGTGAAGGCAGAGGGAGCTGTAATTGCTCAGAATTAATATCTCCCCCAACAAAGACATAACAGTTTCATTGACACGGTCGGAACATGGTTCAGATATCACTGCGCACACGGGCGTGTGGGGTGTGTGTGTGTGTGTGTGTGCGCGCGCGCACACTCATACACACTCACACACAGAGTGGAACACACAGGTAGCAGCTGCAGCTGGATTCAGCCGAGGTTGCCAAAGGCTACAAACTCCATTCTCGTGCTGGACATATGGAAGCAGTTTAACTCTTTGAAATCACTGTTCAAGAAGAGCCCTGCAGTCTGCAAGGGCAAATCAGCCTTGGGGACAGCTTCCCAGCCAGAAGGCAGCGGCCTGGTGCCATTCCCTTCCGAAGGAGGCCTAGAAATGCTCTTTCCTTCTGCTGGCCAGGACCTGCTGCCAGGAGAGCAGGTGGGTCGGGCTGCCCATCGTCCCAACGCTGGACTCAATTCCTCACGGAGTCCTGCTCGGTCCTCTGGGGAGGGGGTTCCTTTTCTCCTCAGCACTGACCATTTCCCCTTCCTCCTGGACGTTGAACCGGCTCTTGCCACCGGCATACGCAGAGAGTAGGAACTCGCATTTGCTAGGAAAGCAACTTGCTCTGAACAGTCTTCCTTCGTTTCTAAAAGGTAAAAATCTTCAGCAAGAAGCTTCAAGAGTCACACCACTGCCGTCGGAAACCCTGGCCTTTCTTCTGCTGAATGCAAACAGGCAAGACCGTCTCCAGGAGGGGTGGCACTGACTTTCAGGGCCCTACAGCGCACCCCCAAACCCAGCTACTTCTCCTCTGGTGCTCTGTCTTTTTTTCCTTCAGTGCGCACTGCCCCTGGTATCTGAATAACTCTTAGGGTCAGAATTTACATTTGCTGCAGACAATTGCAAAGGACAAAGGCCTGTTTGCTTTGGTCAAGTGAAGGGGGGAATTGCTGTTACCGGCACTTCCTCTTCTCTGTATGCCCTGTGCGGTGCCCGAGGCTGCAAATGCAACTTGTTTCTCCTGTAACTCCCAACTTCAGAAGCAACTGCTGTGGAGAGCTGCGTCCTTCGGGTATTTCTGTCTTCACTCGGGAGAAGGCAGCCAGTCTCACACAGGCAGGAGCTTACGCGGCCTGACTCAGTGTGGGCAGCAGAGTAACTGCCCTTCTCAGGAACTCGGATCCTCTCCTGACCCAATCCTGCTTCCCCTCCTCACGTGTTGTGTGTATTCTCTGGCGGGTGGGCGGGGGTGCGGAAGGGGGGTGCGGGGGGGGGGGGGGGGGGGGGGGGGGGGGGGGGGGGGGGGGGGGGGGGGGGGGGGGGGGGGGGAGGACTGGGACTGGACTGAATGCCCCACCCGAGCCTCTGCCTTTGAAGTACCCCTGAGCTCAGTGTCGCCTTTTCTCCCTCTCCCTTTTCCCACCCCATTGTTCAATCCTTATTTGTTTTTTTTGTTTGTTTGTTTTTCAGCAATGACTGCCTAATACGCCCATTAGTGGTAATCACCGTCTCCTGTTTTCATTTCCCCAGATAACCGCTGAAGGCCTACTATGTGCCAGGGATCCCACTGCAGACATGGGGCTAGAGATCAAAGCAAGACAGTCTTTGCCTCACAGCCTGCTTCACCCAGAGTCCTGACAGGCAGGAGAGAGTCCAGCTGCTGGGGTGGAGCCTGCTAAAGGGATGACAGTTATTCCTTGGGCTGCTCAGGAAGGACCCCACTTCACCTGCACGCCCAGAGCACTCTCTTGGGACAGCTCTAGGCCCCTGTGCCTTACCCGTTTCCTGCCTCTTCCCTGCAGTCAGTCCCTGCCATGGCCCCCCTTTCTTGGGTGCTGTATGTGGAAAGACGCCCCCCCCTTCCCATCTACCTTTTTCTGCTGCAAAGGGCTCTTTCCGGGAGAGCCTGACTTTGGGGTGCTGCCTTGAGAACACTATTCCACCCACCAACCCTTTGCCGCCTGCCTCAGAATCCTGTAATAATCCTGGCACGTTGCATGGCTAATACACAGGTGCCTCTGCTGAAACGTCCGTCATCATTCATGGTGGGGACACCTCCTTTGAGTGGTTGACAACACAGGTGGGAAATGTTGACAGATGACAAGGGAAGCAAGGGGAAGAGGAAGCCGTGGCAGAGAGGCTGCATTTATGGACAAATATGTGAAGGGGGGGCGGGGGGGGGACAAAGAAACAGGGACAGAGGCGACAAACCTGTGCCCTACACTGGCACGGCGAAGGAATGCCGGCGACCAGGTGACTGGGGACCCCGGCAGAGCTAGAGAGAAAACACATCCAGAACTGGGGTGGTGTTCACCAGACACATGCCCAGGGGTAGGCCACTCACCGTTTGGAGTCCTGGGGGTGCCTTCCAGGGGAGTGAAACTTCTGAGGTGCCAACAGGCAGCCATGCCTCAGAGACGCTGCGTGCAGCTCCAGGCACGGAGGCCTCAGCAGAGCCAGCTGCAGTCTTTTCGCTGGTGGAGGGTCTTGCCTTCGATTTGGAAAAAACACAACACACCTGTAACGCACAATAAACCAAGGTATGCTTGTGGCCTACAAACGGGAGAGACGGCAAACTGGGCTCACAGGTGGCAGCCAGTGGCTGGATGCCTTAGCTGAACCCACCTCACCTGACCCGGATGTTAAAAAAACAAAAGGAATTCAAAACTCTCAAAGCACTAATGACAAGTGAGGAAGCTTTGTGGGGAAACTAATAAAGTATTACTAATCTTTCTGGCTTAAATTTCTAAAATACCCCAAATATCAGTTTCCCCCCAATTTTCTTCCATGTGCCTCTGCCCAGTGCTCTCTCCCTGACTCCCTTCCTCCCTCCCCAGGGTTTCAGCCAGGCACCTCCAGTGCCTCCCCAATTTCCACACCTCACTCAGGACAACAAACGCTTGAGAAAAGCCAGATCCTTAGCCCAGAGCAACCATCACTGTTGCTTAGTTATGTCCTGGGAGCACTTTGATTTTCCTCTCACTGGCAGGTAAACCAGGGGTCACCCTGGAGCTGAGAGGCAGAGGACACCACCATTCGCAGACAGGCTGCTAAGGGCCCCACACTAGCTGAGACGGTTCACGGTTCATGGGTGTCCCCTCCTAGAGAAGCAGCAGGGGTGTGTCAAAGGCTCTGACACGGAAGCCCTGTGGCCAGGACTCACCTGGCAGTGCTTTCGCCTACTGTCTGTGGCCTCAGGCAGGTCGCTCAAGCTCTGTGCCTCCGTTTTACCTGGAAAACTGCATTGGCAGTAACGAAGCACCTTATCGCCGACGAGAGGTTTACAGCAGTTACTCTAAGGAAAGTGCCTCATCTGGAGTCTGGTGGTAACAGCTCTGTACGTGGTTGTTACCATCGCACTCCACTTAGAGGCAAGGAAATAGAGGCCCACAATTTGAGCCAAGTTATACTCTAGTACTCAAGGGGGAATGAGAGCAGGGAAGGAAGAAACAACACCCTCCCCTAAAAAGAGAGGGATTTAAAAAACATAAAAGAGAGAGAGAAAGACAATTGGAGAAAAAAAGAGAAACAAAGAGCTATGGGAAGAAAAAATGGAGAGAGGAAAGAGCAGAAACGACTGAAGCAAATGGAGCCCTCAGGTAACCCTGTGGCCTCCGGTGGGGCCCCGAGTCCGTTGCGCTGGCGCTGACCCTGACAGGCCCTTGCTGGCTTCTTGTCCGTCTTCTGTCTGTGCAGCCCCCAGGCTGTGGGGTTGGCCTCTCTCCCACGGGGCTCGGTGGATGGGAGTAGTCACTAGCCAGGGCTCTTGACCCGTGGAAGCCTCCACATTTAGATACTATCTGGAGAATCATTTTATTGAACTATTATGACTTGGGTTATTTTTAGCTTTTTGGCACTGATGTTCAATTGCCATCTAATCTAACGCTGGCTGAGTGCGAGGGCTTGTGCTCATGCATGCACGCACTAAGGGATTACAGTGCAGTGTGTAGACAACAGTTCCACTGGGGAGTGGGGTGGGGGGAGTCTGTCCTGGGCTCTGGGTTCCCACTTGCTCACTGTATCATCTGGAACTAGTAACTTCAACTCTGGGAGCCTCCGTTTCTTTACCTGTTAAAGGAGACTCACCACGACTTCTTCCTGCGGCCATTATGAGGATTAGCTGAGACCATGTAAAGCTCCATCTGCTTCTGCCCCAACTCCATCTTCCAGGTTAGGGAACAATACTTCCCAGAAGTCCCACAAATGATCGATGGTGGAGCTAAAATGCACCTTTTCTCTCTCACCTCTTCATCTAATGCTTCTTTTCTCCTGCCACGGCCTTAGGAGTCAATTCAGGGCTGTGTTTGCTTGTTGTTGTTGTTTTAATGTGCTGGAGACTCCACGGGGAATGAGCTAGTTACCAAAGCTGAGAGAATAGAGTAGTAGCTCAGTGAGAAGACAGGAAAAACCAGTGAAGACGAATTCCCTAACCCCTCTGTTCCAGGCGGGCAGGGGTGACAAGGGCTGTGCTTGCTCACCATCCCTGTCCAGATGCTGGCCCACAAACACTCAGAACCTTGTCTGAGGAATGACTGAACTCAGACAGTGGTGCGGAGAGCGAATGATTAAGGAGAGCAGAGGAGCAGGCCTTGAGTATGCAGGCTGTTGGGGAGAGGAGTCAGCCATCGCTCCTGGGTTCCACGCATCGGGGTGTGGTAGATCCAAAATGGAAAAATAATGGGAGGAAGGCAAATCCAGCGAGTGTTAGGAAGTGCTCTTTTCCAGTAGTCAGACAGGTTATCCAGGCGCTTACCCAGACCTGGCAGAAAAAGACTGGCGCGGGTCAGGAACGTTCTGCGAGCTTTCCACTGGGACCGGGGTCAGCGTGAGGGTAGCCGAGAAGAGAATGTGTGGCATGTGAGGCGGGATGGGGTAAAGGAGTATTAAATCCTCCTGGGAAGCAGCCCCAGGTCGCCCTCCTCTCTGAGGATTCAAGGAGGGGCCTGTGGCATTTTATGAGCTATGCCCCCTCACCCTCTGAGATCCCCATACTGAGATCCCCTCCAGTCAGAGCCCTCCTGTCTGAGCTCAGAGGAGACGGGAGGGATCGGAAGTATAGACCTAGAGGGGTTCCAGCCCCCAGGGCCCCCCTCTAGAACAGTCAGCTACAGTCTGCAATATAGCACCTTCTACGTCTCCTCTCCATGATGCTGTTCAAAGGGGGTCTGGGATCTTGTGGCATCTCCTTTGGGAGGAAATCCGGCCTGAGTAGATCCTGGGCACAGGTGGTACCTACCCACTAGGGAGCACCGGGCTCCCCCACCTGCTGCAGTGGCTTCCGGTCGTCCTCCCACTGCAGCCCCCCGACCCGATTTAACTGATTTTGCCCATCCCTAATGGCTCCCAAAGGGATGCCTGCGCCACATCCAGCATGCTGGACAAAGGGCCATTTTGAAACAAGCAGCGGACTGCTTTCCTTCCCAAACAAGGAGCCTGTACAGTTAAAGGATGGAAACACTGGTCGTTAAGGTTGGAGACACACTAGTTAGACCAGCGGTTCTCAACCTGTGGGTCTCGACCCCTTGGGCAGTCGAACGTCCCTTTCACAGGGGTCACCTAAGACCATCCTGCACATCAGATATTTACATTATGATTCATAATAGTAGCAACATTACAGTTATGAAGTAGCAACGAAAATAATTTTATGGTTGGGGGGGTCACAACACGAGGAACTGTTTTAAAGGGCCAGAAGGTTGAGAACCACTGAGTTAGACCCACCTGCCGCAGGAGTTTCTTGCAGGGAAGGAGAATTTCATTGCAACCAGGACCAGAGTCTGAGCTTCCCTTAGATCACAGCCTTTTGTTTGTTTGTTTTAGGATAAGTCTAGATTTAAAGTGTGTTCATTATGAAATTATACTAACCTTTTTAAAGTAAATTTACAAAATTGCCACATTTTCTGAACGTAAGTGTTTGAAATGTTTTCTTTTATGTAGCTGTTTACAAGAATGTGTGGCACCTATGGCCTCAGGGATGGAAAGGTTTCCTGACTTAGATCATGGGTAAAGCAGAATCCCATCTGCTGGAGAGCATGATTCTATATAATAAAAGAGAAACATAAATTGACCGTCCCTCCGCTATGCTCACCAGCTAATCAGGAGTGAGTATGCAAATTAACCCAACAAAGATGGCGGGTTAATTTGCATATACAGGTGTTGGCCAGAGAGCAGAGTGGGAGAGCCTGAGGCTTGTGGGGGACATAGTTTCCTCAGTCGCTACCCCCAAGCTGCTGGGTGGAGATCAGAGTAGGAGAGCTGAAGGCTTGGAGGGACATGGCTTCCTCAGTTGCTCCCAGCAGCACGGTGAGCACAAGGAATTCTGGGACTAGTAGTTTTGGTGGCAGCCCCAGGGAAGCCCAGAGCTCGGGGAGCACCAGGAATGCTGGAAGTCATAGTTCTGGTGGCAGACGGATCTCCTAGACACTAGAGCAAAGTGAGCCTGGAGTAAGTTACTGTTGGGGTGGGAGATGGAGGGAAAGCAAAGGTGAGAAACATAAGTAAAATAAGAGCGTCTAGGAAAAATTAAAGGGAAGATATCCTAAAACTTTCAGGAAATCTCCACCAATGAAGCAAAGAGAAAAAAAAATGCCTCTGTTATTCTGTGAGCAACAAACCAAACTGAGTTGGGATCTCAGACAGTTAGCTCATGTGATTGCAAAGACAGACAGAAATTCCCAGATTGGAGAGGGCTCCCCAGAGGGCTCCCAGATTGGAGAGAGTGCAGGTTGGGCTAAGGAACCCCCACACCCCCCAGTACACAAATGCCAATATATATAAAAGCCAAGCAACCAGAATGCCAGAATGACTGGAATGACTGGTCACTATGACCTAAACTACAGCAGCCAACCAGACTGATCAGGGCCCCGATAAGCCCCCTCCAACTTCTGCAGCGCCTTCCCCCAGCCAACCCCGGCTCCGATTGGCACCTCACACCCTGATCAGGGGCAGGGCTGGCTGGCCAACTTCCCACATCCCCTCCCTGCTGCCAGCCTGGCCCCAGTAGGCCCCCATCAGGGCAGGCTGGCCAGTCCCCACCGGTGCACAAATTTGTGCACCAGGCCTCTAGTTTTTGATAAACATCTCCACCTTCATGCATTCACTCCTGCAGAGAATAAATATTAGGAGGATATTCACCTGTTAGTGAGGAGGAGCTTGCACTCTGTATGCTTTTGCACTCCTTGACATGCCACATTGCTCATGCATTACATTTATAAATAAAAATAAAAGGTAAGGTGAAGGGTGCATAGGACCTTCCTGTATAATTTTTTGCAGCTACTCATGAATGGACCATCATTTCAGAATAAGAAATTGGGGGGGGGGGGGGGGGGGGCAAGTAAATACATCTCCATCTAAATGTTTGAACTTCTGAAGACTAAAACCAGGGCCAGATACTCTTCAGAGGAGCCTGCTGCTATGAGCATGCCCAGTCCATGGGATCTTAACAGCTCTCTTTCTCTTCGTGCTTCCTGCAGACAGAGAATAAGATAAAAAAAGCTGCAGTGAAGGCAGAGTAACAATATATTGCCTTGTTGCCCCCTCCTAACAAGGCAAATCTTGCCAAAAGATAGGCGGGTTTCACAACTCAGGCTCCTAAGAACACTCGGGGAGGCAGTGCAAGGGCAACATATGAGCAACACAGATAAAGTGAAACCCCCCGATAACGTGAACCCCCCTGGCCCTGATGGAAGGCAGCGATAGGCAGCCTGAGTGGCCTCCAGTGTAACAGTTCCTGAAAGGAATAAAGCCGGTAGCAGCCTCTTAATCACTGTGTCGGGGTCTCCTCGCTGGGCTCAAAGGGCAAGGTTATCTCTCCAAGGCTGCCATTAAGAGACAAATCTCTCCCTGTGCCCCAAACACCTGCCCCCTTCATTCCCCTTCTCTATTTTTTTTTTTTTTTTTTTTTTGCCACACACATTGTAAGACAAGTAAAAAGGGTGCTAACAAACTAAGAAATGACAAAGGGGAAAAGAAAGTCCCCAAAGGCTGGCTGGGGGCTGGGGGCTGGGGGCAGGGGGTGTGCACATTTGTAACTAGAGAGGCTTCTCTTGCCTTGGCCAGTCATCATTTCTCAGGGAAATATGTATCGCTTACCTGCATGTGCCAGGCACAGTACTAGGTGCTGGTGAGCAAACATACACTAGAGCTATAGTCTGTGGGGGTGGGGAGGGTGGGGGAGCAATGACATTAACCACATCTTCACACAAGTAAAGACAAAACTGCATCTATGAGGGGTGCCCTGAAGGAAAAGGACTGTAGTCTGAACCTGTGGGACCGGAAGGCAAGAGTCTGGGAATTGGGAAAGATTTCATAGAAGTGGACAAAGGAGAAACCTGGGCACTATTCCTTGTGACATTAAAGACAAGGATAATTCTCTCATTTTACAAACTTGGAAGTCAAGGCTCTGGATAAAGTAAGTCTTTGGCCCCAGAGTCAGTGGTGTCTGACCAAATCCAGGTCTGTCCAAATCCACACCAGCCATTGTTCCTATGGGTCACACCCTTCTTATCTCAGAAGCTGGTGTCATGTCTCAGGCTCTGGTCTTCCTTGGAACCAGTGGACAGGTGATCACATTCTGGAACTGGGCGTGGTGGGATGAAAGCACCTTCCATTCACCGTGTTCTAAGGAGAGTTCTTTCTTAAAAGGAGAGAGAGAGAGAGAGAGAGAGAGAGAGAGAGAGAGAGAGAGAAGGACCATCACAAGAGAAAGAGAGCCGTGTAATAATATCTTGAGGATGCAGGTGTTGTTCATGACCCCAAATATCAGTTTACAATATAGTTCAGTGGGTTTAAGGGGAAAATACTACCATTCCCTTTCTCAAATGGAAACTCAAGTATGCTCCTGTCCCACTTGGCAGTATTGTTAGATAGCAGTAAAATGTCTAAGAGGGTAAAATGGGAATGAAGTGTAAAAATTACTCGCTCTCCCTGATCACAGGTATCTTCTCATTTCTGGACACGAGGAAGACGACACTTCCAAGACTTCCTACAGTTAGGCAAGGCCACATGGCTCACCTGGCCAATGGAACATAAGCAGAAGTTACCTGCATCACTTCAAACTAAGGGAATGAATGGTTCCTGAGCAGCCTTTCAACGCCTTCTTTCCCTGATGTGGTAACATATACCATACCAGGTAATGGAGCTCGAACGGCCATGTGAATGCCCTCACCCGAGCCCACCCACACTAGATATACAGTAAGAAAGAAACGTTATTTTGTTAAGCCACTGTGACTTCACAGTAAAATTGTTGCTGCAACATAAACTAGCTCCTTGCTATTCCAAGTGTTATCCCTGGACCAGCAGCATCAGAATCACCTGGAAGCTATGAGAGGTATAAACGCAGACTCTACCCCAGGCCTACTGAATCAGAATGTGCATTTTAAGGAGAACACAGGTAATTCATGCATTAGTTGCTAGGCCTTCCATCACAAAATACAACAGAGTAAGTTTAAACCATAGAAAGTTACCCACCCCCTTCCCGGCTCTGAAGTCTGGAAGCCCAACATCAAGATGTCGGCATAATTGATTTCTCCTGAGGCCTCGCTCCTTGGCTTGCACGTGGTTGCCTTCTTGTTGTGTCCTCACGTGGCATGAATTCCTGATGTCTCTTGTTTATCCTAATCTCTTCTTATAAGGGCCCTAGTCAGATTAAAGTGGAGCTTGCTCTAAGGGCCTCGCCTCATTTTAACTTAATTACCTCCATAAAGGTGCTATTTCCTAATACAGACACATTCTGAGGTGTTTGGGTTTAGGACTTCAACATATGGCTCTTGAGGTGACACAATTCAGTCCATAACAATTCATACGCATAGTAAAGTTTAAGGAACACTGACCTAACTTAAGCCAAAATGCATAGCAAGTCCCCCTGAGACTATAAAATGGCGATTGTGGTCTGCTGTGTTCTTAACATTAAAATAACAAGGCTCCTCCTGACGTTGGATCTCTTAACACCATTTAGACTCGCCTTCTATCATTTTTTGGAAGAAGTAATCGTCAGGTTGCCATCACATTCTGCTTCCAAGGGTGATAACAAACCAATGGCACATCTTCCGAAATGCAGATCTCATTTGGGTAGTATGGTCTTGACATCACAACACCACGTCAAAGGCTAAAGAATTATTATAAACCAAGGAGGCATGCTACTTTCTTTTTCAGAAATCCAAACCCTAGGGCAGGCATCGACAAGAGGTAGCCTATTGCCTGGATAGCTAGCATAGACAGACATCTTCACTCTGGTGCCCAAAGCTCCGTATTGAGCTCCACATTTAGATTTGGTGATCTAAAGCTAAACTTTGAAGGTGATCCTACAAAGTTTAAAAACAAACTTTGCCATTGCTAACGTAAAGACTCCTGGAGATGTAAACATGAAGACCAGTTTAGTCCCAGTACATAGGTTGGCTTTACAACATGTCCACCAGTGGCTTAAGTGCATGAATAGTTTTAAAGCTACGAACCCACTGCCTTCCAAGTCAGCTTCCTCTCTCTTCCCGTAGAGCTGACTTCATCCATTGCTATCCTTGTGGTCCTCTCCCCTTGTCCCTAGTCCTTCCCCTTTGGTCATACAGAGTTTAGTCCTTTCTCAGAGAATTGACATTCAGATAGTTGAACTTTGCTATTGTACTAGTAATATCTCCCAGTTTTCTGTTTTTTAAGTTAACCACATCTATGTAGCCTTGGAAGGAAAAAAAACAAAAAACAAAAAAAACAGGAAGTCAAATACTTTTTTAAATCTTAACACTATACTTCATAAAAATGTGAACAAAACGAGTGGTCCCTCCTAAAACCACCATTCTATGTCTGAGCATTGAGTCTGCATTTCCAAATGGCAGGGAATTTGACCTTATTTTAAATTTCACAAATTGCAAGTCCAGAATGCCGCTAAACTCGGAGAACTGGCACAAGGGGCGGAGCGCCATGGCCTAGAGCTGTGCTGTCCCATAGGGCAGCCACTAGCCACACAGCTGACTACAGCCAGGCAGTCCTCGGCTTCAACTCAAATTATGACCCTCGGAAAGGTTCCTTCACCTCCTAGAGCCTCAGCTTTCTCCTCTGTAAAATAGGAACAATAATGAAATTCACCTTATATTACCCGTTCGTGTGACGAACTCCTGTGGTAACGCACAGTGCTGAATGCAGGGACTGCATATTCCTTATCAGAAGAAGAGAGATCAGGTAATAGGTAATGGGTTAGGGGCAGATCATTGAAGACCTATGCAGCTTTGTAACCAGAGCAGCAACAAAAGCAATGATCATTGATACCTGGGGAGGTAACTTGGACTTCCCAGCAGGCACCTCAGCATGGCTAGAAACTGGCATCTAAGATATTGAGAATGCACACAAATAACAGAGTAGCAATGGTGGAAAACAGAGCACAACTGAGAAGAGATGATACAATGCAATTACAAGGGGAGTTGCAGGCCAGTGAAGGTGGGCCTGGGGTGAGCACAAGCCTGCCATGAGTGGAAGGCCACGCAGGCATGAGCTGGAAGTCCAGGGGTCAGTTTCTATTTTGAATATTTAAAATACAGCTGATAGGGCTGCTGCTGCCAGTGCAAGAGCAAGCGAGAATTTCTCTCCCACTGAAGATTGGACTTCTCCTCTCACTACTCCAGGTGCCTTTGCGAAGGACACCTTGTGTGTGAACCAACGCAATCTTCTCCCGATGCTAATCTCATTTCCCCTTGCCCAATTGTGCCTGAGCTAATCCATGTTTATAGAAGCACCCATTATACCGAGCAGGCCACTGGGGCAAAGGACCCAGCAGGCATGGAATCCAAAGAACCTACAGTCAAGCCATGGCCTTGCCGCAAACCAGCTTTGTCAGGGACATATATCACTCAACCTGTCTGAACTGCAGGCCCTCACCTGGAGGATGTCCCAGCCCACACCTGCTGGTTGCACAGCTGCATGGAGTGTGAGGCAGCCAGTAAGGAAGCAGTGGTGTGCTGCACAAGTCAAAATGCTCCAGGAGGATGGGATCTGAATGAGGTCCATTTGGCTTGTCCCTGACAGGGTTCAATTTGCATTCAGATCTGTCTGCTCCAACAACTGTGCTGGAACCCTCTGTGGCTACAATCATCATTTCTTCTCTGAGCATACTTCTTTGGCCCTTTGCAACCAAACTAGACCAAATAATTGTAATGCATACTTTCCTCTAGCGTTTTCACTTATCACACTGTAAAGCAGATATGTTTGGGAGATACTGTGTCTCCAATGAGACTTCAGCTGCATCTTCCTAAGGACAGAGTCTCAGCAAGAGGCACCCAGAGAAACTAGCACAGTTCTTGGTATATGGCAGGTAATAAAGATTCGATGAGTATGCAAATGGTTTCTGCACATCATATCTGAGAGCACTGATTAGACTTAGCAAATTGGCACACCATGCTTCCTTCGAGTTTAATTAAGTACTGACACCCACTATCCCCCTATCATGGTAACTCAGCCTCCAACCTTCACCCCCCAACCCCGGGGAGGGGTAGGCAGTAGGTGGAGCTCAGCAGAGCTGAGACCATGTCTACGTGACTAAAAAGAGAATGTTTAGTTCAAACCACATTACTTTAGTATCACTGCTATCCACTTCTTCAATATATTTGGACTTAAAGGTGATAAATTATAAAGAAAAAAACATCCAGAAAAAAAAAAGCATAGTTAAATAAGATATGGATTTCCCAATAAAAGACAGAGAGTAAGACACAGATCTTAGAGAGCACATTTGAGAAAAATGTGCTTTTGTCTGATCTGACATAGCTGGAGGAATTGGTTTCCATGTTACTGCATGGTATTAAAGTACCCCAGATAGATAAATCTTTGGTTACGACAAGAAAGCGGTCCAATGGTAATTACAGATTAACACACCCCACGGTTAACAGTGGTTGCAGTTCAGCATCAGTGCAGCCATTTATGCTGATAATGTAGGAAACTCTCCTCCCTCCCCCGCCCCCAGGCACAGCGAATAGCTACCAGGGCAGGATTACCGTCCACTAAGCAGATTTCAGCGCTCCAAGCCTCAAATCATGTGTAACCATTAGGGAAAGCATGGGGTTGAACCAATTTAAAAAATAAAAACTATCCTCAAGCTTACAAAACCACATAATTACACTGCAACACTTAGCATTTTATTTGGAAAAACCCAATACAAAGGCTCAAAAACTGCCCCCAAGTGCATGGTAAACACAGTGCCTTTACCTATGTAGATGCACTCTTTGAAAATGTATTCTCATCATATCTACATAGGGAAAGATGGATACAGAGGAGATCAGTAGAAAGGTCGTGACAAATACTATTGTTATTTTTTCCATCTGAACCCATTGTTATGTTTGCATTCATTCGTTTTAAAGCTCTGAATAGCATATTGATGTTTTTCTTGTGGAAATACCCAACAGTGTTACTACACTATTCCTTTCAGTCTACTTGTGGAAGCTTCCAGTACATAAACCATTGGTATAATCAGATGACCAAGGCCATGGACAGACCTCTGCCCTAAGACATATCATCTAGTCATCTTGGTACTCAATATTTCCACCAGTAAAAGGGGCTGGCTGCCTGCCTCCAGATGAGTTAGAGTTTTAAAATCACTCTAAAGAAGATACTTACCTTTTTAGTCAAAACCATAATACAAACACTAACAGGCATGTAGGGAGAGTTGACACCGAGCCTGAAAACAGTTTCCCCTCCGCTATTTCGCCATCGCCCACCTCCCATGTCCATGCCGCACTCGTGCCCTCAGTAGCATTCACTCCATCCCTGGTCTTCTCACATTACTTTCCTTACTGAGAAGACAAAAGTATGTCTGTGGCCAAGTGCTCTCAGGTTTCATCCACAAACACAGATCCAGCCGGGGAACCCGAGTAGAGATAGACAGGCGCTGAGACAGAAGCAAAGAATAAAATTATAATGAAGGTTTCATGGAGGCCGACAACCACAGGGAGGGAAGCAGGAGAGGACAGACGCGGAAAGGGAATCCAAGAGCTGAGATGCTGAGGGTGGGTCACAGAGCAGAGGTGATGGGAGAAGAGGGAGAGCACAGCACAGGCACCAGGGCTGTGTACAGACAATGGTTTTTTAAAAAGTTAGTTAATTAAAGTATCCCTTATAGAAATAAGACTGCATTCAGCATCTCTTCTACGTAAAACAAACCCCTTTTATTATTTTTTAAACATGTTTTTATTGATTTCAGAGAGAAAGGGAGAGGGAGAGAGAGAGAGAAACATCAATGATGAGAGAGAATCGTTGATTGGCAGCCTCCTGCACGCCCCACACAGGGGATCGAGCCTACAACCTGGGCATGTGCCCTGACCAGGAATCCAGGACCTCCTGGTTCATAGGTTGATGCTCAACCACTGAGCCACACCAGTTGGGCTTCTTGTTTCTTTTAATCCAGGTATACAAATGAGACAATAGAGATAAGCAAATAATTGAATATAAATATTTTTTAAATCACCAGAAATAACTAATAGAGTATAATGTCAGACATATTCTTTGTTTAGGTTTTTGTTTTTTACGCAGAGATATTTTATAGACTGTCTTACTTTTTCACTTAACAGTACATCAAGAATAGCTCCCATGTCAGTAAACGTATATCAAGATCATTCTTAGCGGTAGTCTCATTTTTCACTGCATAAATGAATGAATGAGATTTCACTTAACCAGTCTCCTGTTGGACATATAAGTAGATTAGTCTTTGGCAATTACAAATAATACCTCATCGATTAGTTTTCACTTGTAACGAAGTACCCCTAGACTTCATAGCTTAACATGAACACCATTTATGTACGCTCACGTCTGAGGAAGCGAGGTTTGGCACAGCTGAGATGACAGGGCTTCCTCATCCTTTAGGCCTAGACCGGGCTTCTTCACACAGTGGCCTCAGGTTCTCAGACAGCAAGCCCATGTTCAAGCCGCTGCTTCCAACACATTGATTCATATCTCACAGGCCAATCCGTGTCACACATCCAGCCCAGAGTTGAAGGGATGGAGAAACAGACCCACCGCGTGTGGTGGGAGAACCCGCAATGTCACATTACAGGAGATGGACATGTACGGATGGCGGGATTTGAGGCCACTTTGTGATCCTCCACAGACACCATACTAAATATCCTTTCAATGTTTTCTGTGCACACTTACCTGATTATTGATATGGGATACACTGCTAAGAGATGAATAAATTGTTCAGTAACAGGAAGGAACATTTTAAACGATAGATTCATGACTGCAGTATATGCTCTTATCAACTAAACTTGCAGCAATAAGAATTCACTGCCTGGTACAGTGTATATTACACAGCTAATATTAATTAAATAACTGGCTGAATGAAAAAAAATTAAATGAATAAATCAACCAAAGATGAATAAATCAACAGCTCAATAATACTGATAGTACCATTCTTTAAATATTAAATTCAAATATCTGATAGGTGAGGAGGCGGCCCTAGACATTGTGTGTCTTGATTTTGATAAATGATAGATGAAGTTGGGGATTATATCCTGTGGATAAGGGCACAGTACAGTGTGGGCAATGGTGCTAATATATGCATTTCTACCCGACTGAACAAATGTACCCTAACTGTGGTTTAATACTTCAAGGTTCATGTCATAGGGCTCTGTCCTTGGTTTTGTCTGGCTTAATATTTTCAAGAATAATTCGAAATTGTATTACTCCAAAGTTTTGATAGACTTCAGTGCTTGACATAAATTATTTTTATATTATTACTTAAACACAGGAACAAACAAGATTAAACATTGCTCATGGCTTTTCTATAACCACAAAGCTAAAAATAAAATGCAGATCCCATGGAAGTCAAATGAACACACTGATGTGACAAGTGACGTTCTCTGGCTGACACAAAATGACTGGTTCACCTCGCAGTCCTGACGGCCACTGGCAGGTGTGTGTGAGCTCCACTCGGCAACAGTGGAGGGCCTGGCGATGTCCCTGCAGGCATCCTTCCACAGCCTGACACAGTGCCACTGGCCTTCGCTCAGCACATACCTGTCATTACCTGTTTAATTGCTTAGTTGTCTTTCCTTATGAGCCTAGACCACTTGTCATAAGCACCATCCTAAACACTAACACAAATACATGCACCAAAATCGACATTGATCTGAAGATAATTAGAATTTTTTTCCTTTTTATAGGGTCATTGAAAGGAAAACCGAAATGTTAAGATTCCTGGAGAGAACTCATGTAACTGATGAGACTGGAGTCTCCAGGCCCTGGGCAGCTGCTGGATGCTGCAGACACAGTAAGGAACTAGACAGCCAGCTCCTGCCAGAAGCTGGACCTGGAGAATTGCTGCTCCAAGGCAGAGGGCACCGACCTGGGAGCCAGAAACACGTGAAAATAGGACCTGGAGTGGAGTATAAAGGATCTTTACATACTTTCCCATTTTGAAATTCCCCAATCAACCGCATGATAATTGCTAAAGAACTGCAGGTGATACCATCCTATATAATAAAAAGGCAATGTGCAAATTGACCATCACTCTGTCATACCTTAACAAGATAGCTGCACCACAGCAGATGTGGGTTCCCATAACAAGCTGTAACGAGTGATCAGCAGGGGCCTGAGGCTGTATGGCACTGGGAAGGAGCGGGGGACCTGAGGCCACAACCCCCACCCAGCGGGGCTTGATGGGGGACCTCAGGCTACACCCACCATCCAGTGGGGCTTGATGGGGGACCTCAGGCCACACACACCCCAACACTGGGCCGGGGGACCTGAGGGTGCACTGGGAGACCTGAGGCTGCACACTCTGCTAAGCAGGGCTTGACAGGGGACCTGAGGCTGGGCCCCTCACCCAGTGGGATTGATGGGGGACCTGAGACTGGATCCCTTGCCCAGCGCCAGGCCAGAGGACATGAATCTGGGCCTCTACACGGCAGGGCTTGACAGAGATGGGGCTGGCAGGGTCTGGGTCTCACGGGATTTGGAGGTGCACACAGGTTGGTGGGAACTTGACTCTGGGTTCCACAACATGCCCCAGACTCTGACAGGAGGAATATTTTCATATACATTTTACTAATTTTCTTTCATCTCTGACACTTCTGTTATAGAGAAAGGGCAAGTAGCAATAATACTTCCTCTAATTAATTCCCTTTTAATGTGCGTGAATTTCATGCACTGGGCCACCAAGTCATCTATAAAGCATTTTAACTGAAAGCAGCTGTTCTCGCAATACCTGTTAGTCCCACTTCCCAGTGGTTAACGTGAACCTTCCAGACTTCTCCATGTGATTTGGAAAGCTATGGAAAAATTTCATTCTGTGACCACAGTCCCATAGTTAGCCTCTGGCTTCCTCCATATAGTGGTATTTTCTAGAAAGTGTCCTCCTTACATGGGAGAACCCTCCTAGATCCCAGAGACAGGACTGGGCAAAATCCTTCAGTTCTGTAGAAGCATTGCCTTGTTCTAAGTTTTGTAAAAAGGACTAAAAAGACTATGGGCAAAACACCTGGCACACAGTAGGCACTTAATAAATAGTGATTGCTATCATCATAATTTAAAATAGTGGTTGTTCTAAACCCTTCGTGGTTTTTCCAGGTGTAGGATACTGTGTTTTGCTTATGATTTGAGGGCAGTTTTTCTTTTCCCCGACAATCCTGAAAAAAAGAGTCCTTTAATGTGGCTGCCCATGGGGATTATATCTTTTCATAATCTTTGGAACACCACTTCTCAGCCACCCTCCCATTTAATATAATATCTCCCTTGTCCTCAGAGAGGAGATGTTGGAGGGGAGGTGGAGGTTTGGTCATTCGAATTGAGACAGGGTGTTAGTGTCGGGACCATATTTCTTTTCCAACTCTAAAATCTAATTTCCTCGGAACTGTGTTTAACAGTTCTACGTTTACAGCTCGAGTTCCTGGCGTCCCGTCCGCTCACATACACCACATCACTTAGGTAATGCTTGGAAAGTCCTTTGAAGGAAATGGGCCCAGGAGTGCTAAGTAGAATTACATGATACAAGTTGACAGTGGGAGCCACGTGAATAGATAAAATCTCTGTCGGCACTACATTTCATTTTCTCTGGTCGATTTTATGGAGCCTTCATGTGTCACACTGGAAATAAAACAGGAAGCAACATTTTTATGAGTAATATGTATGTTGAATATTGAAAAAATAAAGTAATAGACTGGCATATTTGCATTCAGGTGGGTATAATAAAAATAGTCAGTTAGAAATTAAGGGTCAGTCAATTTCCATTATGCAATATTTTTAATAAATAACAAGAAAAATGAAGATAGGAGAAGGCAGCCATGGGAAGGGGAAATAGTTTTAGAAAACGTTCTCTTTTGGGGAAAGTGGTTCTGGAGAATTTGAAAGGTTCTTGATCCACAGAGAAAATCTACTTAAGAAAATCCACCCATTTATTCATTTGTTCATTACTTAAATAAATGTTTACTAAATACCTTTAGAGAGCCAGGCGCTGGTGTAGCAAGCATGGGACATACTATACAGGAGGCAAGATAAACAGTGTCCTTGCAGAACATGGAGAAGGGGGTCCTTGGGGAAGGTCATGGAAAGCATCCCTGCATGGAAGCTTGGAATAGACTGACAAATCTTAGACAACTAGGGGCCCAGTGCACAAAAATTTGTGCACTCTTGGAGAGGGGTTGGGGGAGTTCCTTAGCCTGGCCTGTGCCCTCTCGCAGACTGGGACCCCTAGGGGGATGCCCACCTGTTGCCGTGCCTGGTGAGGGGCTGATGGCTGTTTGCAGGCTGGCCAAGCCCCGCAGTGGGGACTCTCACCCTATGGGGGTGTGACCAGCCTGGGTGAGGGGCTGAGGGCCATTTTTAGGCTGCCCACAACTTCCATTGACCCAACGTTCCAGCAAGGCTGGCTGGAATCAGGTTTCTGGGGTTTATTTACCTTCTATAATGGAAACTTTTTTACTTTGAACAGAGGCCTAGGCAGGCAACAGAAGCCTCCTGTTTGCTTCAGCTCTGTGGCTTCTATAATTGAAACATTGTTGCTTGAGCAGAGGCCTGCCAGTCTAGTCAGGCAGTTGCAACAGAAGCCTCCTGTTTACTCTAGCTCCATGGCTGCTGACCTCTATCTTGGCTGGGTTAATTTGCATACAGCTGCTCTGATTGGCTGGGAGGTGTGGCTTGGCTGGTGGGCATGGCTTAGGTATCTCGGAGTGATGGTTAATTTGCATATTACTCTTTTATTAGATTAGATAGAGTGGGGAGGGGCCAAAAAGGGGAGGGCAGAGTAGAAGTGGGCAAAGGGGGAAAATCTGGGGCACATCTGCAATAGTGTCAACAATTAAAATTTAAAAAAAGGAAGGAAATTCTGACATATGCTACAATATTGTTGACCCTTTGAGAACATTAGGCTACATGAAAGAAGTAATCACACAAATACAAATACTGTAGGATCCACTTATCTGAGGCACCTAGGGCATGGGAACAAAACATGGAATGGTGGTAAGCAGGAACTGGGAAGGGAGGGCTGGAGGGCTGTTGTTTAATGGGTATAGAGTTTGAGTTTTACAAGATGAAAAGAGCTCTGGAGATTGCAAACCATGTGAATATACTTTATCCTATTGAATTACTAGAGGCCTAGTGCATGAAATTCATTCACTCAGGGGGTCCCTCAGCCCAGCGTTTGCCCTCTCACAGTCCAGGAGCCTCCATGGGGAGTGGGCCTAAGCTGGCAGTTGGACATCCTTAGCACTGCCACAGAGGTGGGAGAGGCTCCTGCCACTGCCACTGCACTCGCCAGCTGTGAGCCCAGCTCAAGGCTTCTGGCTGAGCAGTGCTCCCCCTGTGAGAGCATACTGACCACCAGGGGGCAGTTCCTGCATTGAGCATCTGCCCCCTGGTGGTCAGTGCACGTCATAGTGACCATTTGGTCGATTTGCATATTAGCCTTTTATTATATAGGGGAATATTTTATTATATAGGAGGATATTTTACCATAATGCTTTAGAAAAAAATTTAAATACAAATAAACAGATCAATGGCCAAATGTGTACCTCAGGCCTTCGTTCGCCAACCCCTGGTGTAGAGATTCAGGAGGTAACGATTACTGAAGAGTAGAAATGAAAGGTTTGCCTGAGAGCGGTGAGTACTATGAACAGGTCCTGCTCTGGGCTCGCTGCATCTCTAGTGCTTAGTCAGAGACTCTCAGTACCAATTCACTGAACTGAGCTGTAGTTTCTCTGTGGCAAACTCCTGGCTCTGGAGGGCAGAGACTAAAGTGAATCAAATGGAGAGGGAGGGGAGGAAAGGAGTCCAAACCCCAGCCCTCCGGAGGAAAACTGGTTTCACTAACTCCCAGGCTCTCCCCAAAGGCTGACGTTGCAGTCGCCTACTTAGAAGGATCCTATGTCCAGGCCTCTGTAACAAGCCTCCGAAAGGTCCTCTCACCTGAATCCTCCACAGAGCTGCTTTGTTTCCAGCATTCTTTATAAGGAGCACCCAAGAAAAATCTTTTGACAGGATTTCCAACTGTCCTGCTGGGCTGCAAATGGAAGGTTTCCTGGTTTAAAATAAGCGGCCAAAGTTACTGGTGACCTGCTGACCCCCATTATAACATCCTCTCGGGAGCGGGTTACCTGAGGCGGGGAGGGTGGGGCACAGGGCTGGCTCCATTTCCCATGATGGCATTGATGTCCCTCCATATATGGCCAGGCTTCCCGATTCTCTTTGAACTACTAGCTGCCCAGTAGTTTTGTCAAGCCCATTTCCTTAAAAGCCACCACCCCTGCAGTTTGGGAAAGATTTTACTAAGAACAAGAGGATGACATAGAGGCAGCAGGTCATCAGGGGCATCCTGCAAAGGCATTTCTGGAGCCTTCAGAACTGATGCCCAGTTCCCAGCCTTCCTATGGGAAAGCCAAACCCCAGGCAGGGAGCCGGGAAGCCCTCAAATCCGTTGCCAAAGCTGAAACCCGCTCATATTTTACAAGGTTAAATGTCGAAAGTGAAGGTTTGATTGTTGGCTCTGTACAAATGGGAAAGGAAGAAAAGGGACCAAAAATGTGGTTTTTCAGGGTAAAGACTTTTATCGAAAACAGGTACATGGTACGACTCCAAGCCGGGAACAAAGCAAGCCTTGTGGAGCTCCCTCCGCAGCCCGTCTAATGCTGCTCTGGAAGTAAAAGGAGTCGGGAAGTGGCTCTGTGCGCCCTGGAGAAGAAAGAGCGATTCATGAGGGCTGCCAATGAGGCTGCTCAAAGGTGTGCCTGCCGGCCTGGCCTGGCCACGGTCATGTTTCATCCTCAGGAGAGGGGCCTGCAGGGAGCTGGATGCTGGGGGAGGCTAAGGTCTCCCTGAGGCCAATCAACCACTGAAAGCAGAGATGAGGCAGCCTCCCTGCAAGCAAAACCAGAGCTGGGGTCCCGGAGGCCCTGCCCAGCACTAGCTGCTGCCCAGGGAGGTGCAGGTGAGGAGCCTGGCCACACTGCCTCACAGCCTGTCCCCCGGGGGAAGCCCACTGCAGCGCCCGCTCCGCCCAGGCGGCCGCTAGCCAAGGCTGGCGACTGTGATCGAAGGTGGCTGGTCTGAAAGAGGTGTGCTGAGATTTAGCAGATATACTGTAACTTGCAGGAAGATGTACACACAAAAAGGGAATATAGAATGTCTCCATTTTTAAATTAATTTTCAAATTGTTATGATGGGATAAACTTTTGAATATACTGAGTTAAATGAAATGGATGAATTATCTGCTTCTTTTTACTTTTAAAAATGGGACTGCTAGAAAATGTTAGGTTACGTGTGTGGCTCACACTGTATTTCCTTTGAATTGAGCTACCGTCAGAAAGACTCTGACATTCTCCACTAATTTTCTGTTTGGAGAGGCTGAGGAGGAGGAGAAAATTCTAGTGAAGAATGTATTCATGGTCCTAAAGCCCTCATTCCCTTCCTTGCCACTGAACCGCCTGTGTCAGACTCACACTGTGGTCCCGACACACGCCCGGCATGAGGAGGGCCCTGTGTTTGTCTGAGGAAGGGGTCTCAACTTAGCTCCTTATGTGTGTCCCTGCAGGTCAGCTAGGTGGCTGCTTCTGGGACTGAGCGGCTATCGGCTGGGACAACAGAGAAGACTGGGCCACGTGCCTCATCCTCCAGAAGGCCAGCTGTGCTTGTTCTCATGGCACCAGGCAGGTTCCAAACCGTGCATGGGGGATGCAAGGCCCCGTGTGGCTCAGTCAGAACTGCACATCTCTGCTGCCAACACCATCACAGGCAGCCCAGAGCCCAGGGCTGAGAAGCAGAATCCCCTCTGCAGGACGAGGCTGCAGAGTCACACTGCAAGGTGTGTGCATGGCAGGAGGGAAGTAAGGGGCCATTTTTACAACCGATCTATCATCACGGGGGCCTTGCCTACTTCCCTTCACTCTCCTGCCCATTTACCCCTAACTCCAGCCACACTGCAGCCCCCGTTTCCCAAACACGACACAAGATCCTTTCTGAAATCTACTGTTTAGACTTACTATTTCCTCGACCTAAAATGTGGTTTTCTTCCCCCACAAATTTCCCCTTAGAGTGTAACTCATGACTCGATGTTAAAAGAGGTGGATTGAAGGTGTATGCTCATCCGCTTCCTCACGGAAACCCAGTGACAGATACAAAGAGGACTCTTTATAAAGATGCACAAGCCTGGAAGGGCAAAGAGAAAGAAGACAGGTGATAAAGTCTTCCAGCAAAACGCTGGGATGTGGAAAGCCGACACAGTGACCACCTTAGCAGACCAGGAAAGGATTGTGCCGGAAGGTGCTGGGGAGCCAAGCAACCAAGTGCATCTCATCCCAGAACCCAGAGGCCTCGGGAACGAGGGGCTGGATGCTGTTGGGCGGGGTGGGAGGAGCTGAACACAGGATTTGTCGGATGGACAAAGAGCCCCTGGTCCTTGGATTTTCTCACGCTCTACACCCAGCCAGGGAATACCTTCCTCCCTCAGGAGCTGGAGGTTTAACCCTGAAGAGGCTGAGCCTGAGGATCTCTGGAGTTGGAAAGATCGGGCATTGCTCATGGTGGGGCGCCATTCTGAGAACAGGGAGCAAAGGGAAGTCTAGAAGGTGAGACATGCCCAGCTGCAGGCCAGACTCAGCTCTGAGAAAGCTGGCAAGCAGACTTAAACATCCAAAGCAGTAACAGTATAACAGTAGGGTTCCTCTTTGGGAAACTGATCAACTCAAAAGACTTAAACACATTGACTTTTGTGAGCTGCCCATAAAATGTCAAGATACCTGCCAGATTCCCCCACAGGGAAGCCTCCGGCCACAGCCTACCCCTTCCAGACACATTGCTCCAGGCAGCTTGAAACAAGAAGCTGGAAGACCTTCGATCAAAACTCCACTATGACAGGCAGCAACAGAACCAACATCCAACCAAAGAGATGGGCGGCAGAGTGATCAACTTCGCAACAAATACATTAGGGCCATAAACACATTCTTGACTAGAATTTTCTCCTCCGTGGCAATAAGACATGAGTCAAAACACAAAACTTGCCTTTGAAAAAATAAGTAGCCTCATAAGCATATTATTTAGAAACAGATGGGTGGCAGCCCTACCAGCATGGATTAGTGGTTGAACATCAACCTATGAACCAGGAGGCCACAGTTCGATTTCAGGTGAGGGCACATGCCTGGGTTGGGGGCTCGATCCCCAGTGGGGGGCATGTAGGAGATAGCCGATCAATGCTTCTCTCTCATCATTGATTTTTCTCTCTCTCTCCCTTCCCCTTCTTTTCAGAAATCAATCAATAATAATAATAAAAAGACCTACCGGATCAAACTCTCCACTGGAAATTCTTTAAGGGTGGAGCAGAATGGTACTAACGCCTGGCATGCTGATTCTGGGAAAGAACGAGCCTGGCCTACAAGACATCAATGAAGGTGGCTCTCTAGAGCCTCGTTTCCTTTCGTGGGTCTCACCAAGGACTGGCAATGCAATTGCCACATGCCATGTCCTCCAAGGCACAACTGTCGGGGCTCTGCAAGTGTGAAAGACTGAAGTTACTGAGCACAGACTGAAAGGCCAGGCTGGGCGCTCTTATTGTGCCCACATAAGTCCTCATGAGTGCCTGTGGCAGACATAAGGCAGCGCCAGGTCCCAGTGACATGCCCAGAATTCAGATGCTAGGGAGGGCTGCCGTCATGTGACGCTCCCTCTCCTTGACTGTCCTTTCAGCTTGGTGGTGAGTGCTTTTTTGTTGGTAGGGTTTTTGTTTTTGTTTTCAGGGTTGGGGAGTGGGATGGGAAAGGGTACTCATTTCTACACAGAGGCAAAGTTGAGGGTAACTGCCAACAGCTTCTCCTTTTTCTTCTTTTTTGTTAACTCCATCTGTCTGGACCGATGCACAAGGAAAAAAGACTGACAGAATGGTCCTCCAAAGTTGCACTCTGTTTTAAAGCTGATAAAGAGTGTGTTTCCCACAGCTTAGGAGAAAAATATATTATAAAGTGCCTGAGCAATTAGACACATGGTATTTACCAACATCTGCCGTCCGGTACTGTTGCCTGTGTTCAAACAAAGCCTCACAGTGTCTTTGGCAAACCAGGGCGAGAAAAGCTGGGTGCCATTCACCAAATGAACTCTTCCAGATTACAATTCTGTGGCCTGAGGGGATTAATTCAAATCCACATGGGGAATTAATTCCAAAGAGGTAGTTATTCCCTCAGAGAACCAAAGAAACTGGAACCTAGAGTAAAGTTGGCAGTAAGTCAATGAGTGTTTTATTAACCTCTACTAGCCCATATTTATTATTTATATCTGAATCACTGAATCCTAAAATTAAAAAGACCCCCAAGGGGAAAATGAGACTTCTGCTTGAGAATGGCTTCTAACAGGCCTGGTGCTTCCCCTGCAATTTCTCCAATTGATACTCGTGAACATTCACCCAAAGATGGCAACTCTAAATAGCATCACTAAGACTGAGCCAAGTGTACAATCTGGGGAAAGAAGAGCACTGTCAGTTAAAAATACAGACTTTAGGTCTGAATTCTGGCTCCACCATTTAATAGTTGAGTAACCTGAATATTCTCACCTATAAAATAGGGGTGACGGGACGATTTCACAGACACAGAAAGAAGTAACTTCCTAAGATGAAGAAAGTTAGTCAATAAAAATAAATGTAAAAATGACAGAAATGATGGAAATTAATAGACACATGGCTTAAAACATAGCTGCTATAACCATGCATAAGTATTTATAAGAGGACATACAGGATTCTGAGAGCTACAGAGTAGGTGGAAGCTACTGCACCTGCTTCTGCCCCCAACCCAGATTTACAGCTAAATTATGGAGCCATCAAGCTGACTAACCACCAAAGACCAAGGATTTACAGAAGCCACATAGAGACTGGGAAGAAGGATGGAGACTCGGATGGGGCCAGCCCCTGCACCCAGGTGCAGCCACAGCGGAGGAGCCAGAGGGATAGCGCAGCTGCAAAAATCTGCCCCCCACTTCCCCCCCTGCCGCCCCCACTCCCCCATCCCCCCGCCCAAGAGTGTGGAGTCTCAATCTCACCCAGGGATCATCAACCTAAAAAGCTTCTGTACAGCAAAAGAAACCATCAACAAAATAAAAAGGGAACCACTGAATGGGAGAACATATTTGCCAATGATACATCTAATTAAGGGGTTAATATTAAAAAAATACAACATCAGGAAGACAAACAACCCAATTAAAAAAGGGGAGAGGACCTCAACAAACACTGCTCCAAAGAGTATATTTGGAGGTAAGGTGGGGAAGGGTGGGAGATAATCAACCAAAGACTTTGTATGCATATAAGCATAACCCATGGTTGAAGATGGTGGGGGTGATGAGGCCCTGGGATGGTGGGGGAGGGGGCTGGAAGGGGTTGATGGGGGGGGGGAAAGGAGGACATATGTAATACTTTTAAAAATAAAGATAAAAAGACGAAAAAAAGAAGACATATAGATGGCCAATAGACATATGAAAATTGCTCAATGTCCCTAATCAGATAGATGCAAATTAAAACCACAATGAGATATCAACTCACACCTACCAGAATTGACACAATCAATAAATCAACAAACAACAAGTGCTGGTGAAGATGTGGCAAAAAGGGAACCCTAGTGCACTGCTGGTGGGAATGCAGACTAGGACAGCCAGTATAGAAAGCAGTATAGAGTTTCTTCAAAAAATTAAAAATAGAACTGCCTTTGATCCAGTGATCCCACTTCTGGGACTATATCCTCAGAATCCCAAAGTACTAATTCAATAGAATGCATGTGTCCCTATGTTCATAGCAGCATTGTTTACAATAGCCAAGACCTAGAAACAGCCCAAGTGCCCATCAGTAGATAATGCTATAAAAGCTATGGAACATTTACATACTGGAATACTACGTGGCTCTAAAAATGGAAATATTATCTTTTGGGATAGCATGGATGGACCTGGAGATTATAATGCTAACTGAAATAAACTCATCAGAGAAGACAAATATAATATGCTCTCACTTATCTGTGGAATCTAATGAATAAAATAAAGCGATGAAAATAGAAACAGAGACATGGATACATGGAAGAGATTGACAAATGTCAGAAGGATAAGGTTGGGGGGAATGGATGAAAGAAGGTAAAGGGATTAGCCAAAAAACATCCTATCTAATAAAAGAGTAATATGCAAATTAGGCATCACCCTGATCTGGGACACCCTTCAGGGCAAACCAACCGTCCCCCACCCATGCACCAGGCCTCTACCTATATAATAAAAGGGTAATATGCAAATTGACCCTAACAGCAGAACAACTGGGGATGACTGGTCACTATGACACACACTGACCACCAGGGGGCAGACATTCAATCCAGGAGCTGCCCCCTGGTGGTCAGTGCGCTCCCACGGGGGAGCTCTGCTCAGCCACAAGCCAGGCTGATGGCTGCCAGTACAGCGGCGATGGTGGGAGCCTCTCCTGTCTCCTTAGCAGTGCTAAGAATGTCCAATTACAGCTTAGACCTGCTCCCTACTGGCAAGTGGACATCCCCTGAGGGTTCCTGGGCTGCCAGAGTGATGTCTGACTGACAGCTTAGGCCTGATCCCCCGGGTAGTGGGCCTAAACCAGCAGGTGGACATCCCCCGAGGGGTCCCAGACTGCGAGAGGGCATAGGCTGGGCTGAGGGATCCCCCCACCCCCGAGTGCACAAATTTTTGTGCACCAGGCCTCTAGTGTATATATAATACAGAGACACAAACAGTAGATAGCCAGAGGGAAAGGGGTGGGAGGGGGGCGATAGATGGAGATGGGCAGAGGCATGGAAAAGGCATGGCAATGGGCACACAATACAGTGTGCAGATGTTTTATTGAGTTGTACGCTTGAAACCTGTGTGGTTTTGCAAACCACTGTTACCCCAATAATTTCATAAAAGAATAAATGAGGTCACTGCCAGGGTCCCATACCAAGCGTCTCCTCAGACAATAGCAATGACCTCACTTCCTGACGATGGCCCCCATAGAATTTAGAACCCTGGTAACCAAGCAGCCACATCCTATAAGATCCTCTGCCTGGGTCACTCAGAGACATTGGAGAGGACACCGTGTTTTCTTGTCTGCCTGTGTCCTGAGGCCGTGGCCTCAAAAAAGGCAACAGTGAGGGTACGTTCTGCCTTGGCTGCCACAGGTTCCAAACTTAACCCAGAGGCCTATGGTCCTTTCCATGGCAGGACCCAAAGGTAACACAGGGATCCCAGGGCGGTTTTGTTCGGGCCAGGCCACCACTGTGATCCCACTTCACCAGCCCTATGTCCCTTCCTGTGTGTTTGTGTGTAGAAGGAACAGGATGAGGGAGGATCAGACGCCTGGTGGGCTTACCATGAGTCTATCCCAAGTCCTGGAGGTAAATCTCATTTCCCCTGGGTGGAGGTCTATGCAGACACATGGCTGGGCCTGATCCAAGAGCAGGTCTAGTGGGCAGAAGCAGCAGTGACTAGAGCTAGGCAGGGCTTAAGGACTCCCAACCAGCTGCTGGTCACTGCCATTGCACAGCTCAACGCAAGACATGGAGGAGCAGCTCAATAAAGATCCCTTCCCCATGTCCAGCAGTGAAGTGCCAGTGAGCTGCACCACCGAGGGTCAGAGCAGGCCTGGAGTGAGGCCCCTTGGGGGTCTGGGGAACCAGGGCCTGTGGATGGCCCAAGAGGGACTCCTCCCCTAAAACTGCCATTTCCCCAGGCAGCTCATGACCTGATTCCAACCTGGAGACCTGTGCCCATGGTAATCAAACCAGGCCAGATGACCTAGAGCCCACGAGGCAGAGCCCAAGGATGAGAAGGTAAGGGAGGTGGGGGTAGAATGGGGGGTGGAGGTGCTTGTGGGGGTGGAGGGAGAGGAGCTTATGAGAAAGGGATGGTGCCAGACACAGAGGGAGCACCCTCAGAGCCTGGCCGGGAGCGAAGAGCACACTCAGACCACCCACTTGCTGGACTGTGGGCGGGGAGATTGTCCTGTGGTGAGTCCTGGGCTCTAGCTGTGCTCTGTCTTTGGGGGGCACATGGACATGCAGGCACATGGATGATCTTTTCTTCTCTCACAACTCTAGCACCAGCCCAGAGGCAGAGCGGACTCCTGCTTTAACACTTGCTGTCCATTCCCAGGAGCCTGATACAGGGACAGACCTGGAAGGGTGTCACCTCAGTGTCCTGCCACCTCCAGCAGCCACTCCAGCTGCAGCTCTGGAGCTGGAGGCAGCCTGTGCAGCAGCACCTGACCTAACAGAGGACCCTCCACCCCTGACTGAAGAAAGCTCTCTGGAACCTGCCATGAGGAGGAGCAGCCTGTGAAATGCATCAGGGCTGGCTGGAAAATATTCCTCACAACCCAAGGGCAGAGAAGTGTCACATTCCTGTGGTGCAGAAAACGCTGGAAAGTCTGTGCTTCTAAAGGGACACAGGGCAAACACAGGCACTTCCAACAAGAGGCGGGATACCTGCCAGGACATGTCAGAGATGCCCTTTCCCAATGGGGACACACCCACGGTCAACACTGTGGGGAGAGCACAGTCACCTTCAGACTGGCAGCTTCTGGTCTGGTGGGGACCCCCCCTGGGGACATGGGGAGGTAGCAGGGCCCCAGCAGATCCCCTGGGGAGGAAGGGGAAAGGCCCCTCCTCTGGGAGAACAGTGTGCAGCACCTGCCAAAGCTCCGCAGGGACACACCTGCACTGGCAGGGCTCCCCCTAGGAGGTTCCCCAACAGAAATCCTTGCACAATTGTTCAGAGATGTATTTCCCAGACTGCTCACCAGAGCACTGATGAAATAGCTGGGAACTGGAAAAACACTAATGTCCATGGAGAGGGTTGTGGGATCCTGGTCCACACGAACAAGGGAAGCTGAGCAGCTGCTGGAGTGGGTGCAGGGGTCTCTACATGCCTAGAGATAAAGACCTCATGGGTCCTCTCCTGTGAGTCATGTGGACCCTCTGTCTGCATCCAAGATCCTACCTGTTAGACCCACACATGTGATGTCCACAGGCAGAATAGCATATGTGAGAATGAGTCCGCCTGTGACAGAGACAAATGGAATGAAGAGGCAGAGCCTGAGAGATACCCACTGAGCCACCTCTGAGGTGGGACTTGCAAATCTCTTCTCCTTGAGGTGATGTCTACATTTTTTATAATGCATTGATGAACTTGATAGTTATAAAAATATTGAAGTTGTATGTTCAATGTATAACCTTATTGCTCATCTATGGAGTAACATACATTAGTTTTTAATTTTTAAGGAACTTATGACAAGAAAAACAAAGGTTTATTATAGTGCAATAATGAATTCTAAAGCAAGTCAGAATCAAGTAAAGAACAAAGTCCTTCCAGGATGGAGAACCCTGACAGGGCTGCTCACTGTTCCAGTCCTTTCTGTGTGTGCGCATGTGTTGGCATGTGCACTTGCGTGCACCTGTGTTTCTGTGCCCATGTGTGGGTGCCTGTGCATGTTTGCATGAGTGTGTGTGTGTGCACTTGTGGATGTTGGGCAGGAAGGATTCCCAGGCATGTGCTTTCCCACAACTTTATTTCCCTAGAGGGGGACACTGCCAGTCCATCCTCTCCCTTCGTCTCCCCACATCAGAATCCCCGAAGCCCCTGGTGTGGAACATGAGCCATTTCCAGTTTTTCACTGCCATCACCTTGCTGAAGCAAATATCTATGTCCATAATCTTTATTTAGTATTTAGGACAGGTCTCTAGAAGTTGAGATTCTGTCTAAAGTAAACACAATTTTAAGGTGCTGAGGGCAGTTCCCTACATCTGAGGTCACCTTGTCCACTTTGAGCCATGACCCAGGGCTGAGCTTTCAGGGAGCGAGGGAGGCGGAGGAGCTGGGAGGGAAGGAGATTAAGGGGCCTAGAGTGACACATCCAGCTGGAAAGTCCCACCCACCCTGCCTGTGCCCTGCCCCATATCCAGGTCCCCCATCCCTACCCCTAACCCACATCAGGCCCACCTTGCTCCATAATTCACCTGAGCTGAGCAGCACACCCAATGGGACATCTTGGCAGATACCAGACACTACTGGGCTGAATTCCTCTTTATGAGGCCAATCCCCATAGAGCAGCTTGTACACTGTGGTAGGGTTGATCCTCTTATTCAGCCACCCAATGGGCAATTCCGCCCTTGGAAAGGCCAACAGCAATCAAGATTCAACAACAAAAGGGCTCACAAGGACATTCCTGGAGCACCAAGCTCAGGTGGTCAGAGACTGCACCACTGAGCCCCACAGGACACCCACTGCATAAGGCCACCCCACCAAAGTGGGGAGACTCCCAAGCTCATTTTACAAGGGCAGAATCATCCTAATCCCAAAACCAGATAGACACTACAAAGAAAGAAAATTATAGGCCAGTGTCTTTGATAAACATAAATGCTAAAAACCTCAACAAATATTGGCAAACTGGATCCAACAATATATTAAATAGATCATACACCATGATCATATGATATTTATTATGGGGCTGTAAGGTAGATACAATATCCACAAATCAATAAATGTGATACACCATATAAAGAAAATGAAAGATTTAAAAATCATGTGATCATATCAGTAGATGCAGAAAAATTATATGATAAAATTCAGCATCCATTTATGATAAACACTCTCAGCAAAGTAGGAATAGAGGAATCGTATTTCAACAAAATAAAGTCCACATATGACAAACCCACACAAACATTATACTCAGTGGGCAAATTCTAAAAGCATTTCCCTTAAGATCAGGAGTAAGACAGGATGCCTGCTCTCACCATTGTTATCCAACATAGAACTAGAAATCCTGGACACAACAATGAAACAAGAAGAAAAAAAGGCATCACAACTTAAAGGAAGTAAAGCTGCCATTATTTGCAGATGACATCATGGTGTATATAGAGAACCCTGATTCCACCAAATAACTACCAGGACTGATAAAAGGATTCAGTAAACTAGCAGGATACAAAATAAATATCCAGAAATTGGTTGTATTTTTATACACCAATAATGACCTATTGGAAGGGAAACTAAGAAAACAATCCCACTTATAACTGCATTAAAAAAGATAAAATATCTAGAAATTTATCCAAGGATGTAAAAAGACAAATTCCAGAAATTTAAGAAATAGAAAACCTGAATAGAACTGTAACAACAAAATTAAATGAGTAATTGAGAATCTTACAAAGAAAAGCCCAGGTCCAGTTAGTTTCCCTGGTGAAATCTATTAAATATTAAAGAAATAATATCAATCTTTAATAAATATTTCAGGAATTGAAATCAGTAAGAATTAAGGATAATTCATACCATAGACTATCACTCATCAACGAAAGGAAACTAATTGATACTCACAGCATGAATGAATCTCAAAACACATGCTGAGCAGAAAAGCCTGTTGGAAAAAGAGGACATACTGTATAATTCCATGTAAGTGAAGTTCTGGAAAAGGCAAATCTAATCTATAGCAAGATAAAGCTGATCAGTTGACTTTTAATTAGAAGACTTAAAATAATAATATAAAATTCTAAAACATATGCATATAATAAGTGGAAATGGGGAACAGCAATATGGAACATGTATTCCAAATAAATGAAGGTTATAAAAAATACCAGGCTACAATTAGAAAAACATAGGTAAATGCTTCTGAAATTTTTAATGATAATTAGAGTTAAACACATATTATGCCAAGCTGGTGTTGCTTAGTGGTTAAGCATCGGGCCACAAACCAGGAGGTTATGGGTCCATACCTGGTCAGGGCACACATCTGGGTTGTGGCTTGATCCCCAGTAGGGGGCATGCAGGAGGCAGCCGATCAATTGATGTTTCCATCTCTCTATCCCTCTCCCTTCCTCTGTCTAAAATCAATACAAATAATTTTTAAAAATTAAATACGTATTACATGACTTCAAGAATATAGTGACATTATAAATCAAATGTGAGGCAAAGTAAACTATGTAAAAATGTGTTGGTTGATATTTTGTACATCTAAATGTGTTGGTGATATTTGTACATCTAAAAAATTAAAGTCTCCCAGCATATCCTTATTACAAAAATAGAATTGTACAGAAATATACAAAACCATTGAAACTGATGAAAATTAAAGTTTATAAAGATAAATTTCAAATGGACTAAGCAACAAGTACAAAACAGTAAAATGATTAAAGTTTTTTGAAAAGTAAAGTCCATAACCTTGATTTAGGAAAGGCCTTTTTTAAACAAGATAAAACCCAGAGGTCTTAGTTCAAGGTCATTGAATTCTTCCATAAAACATAATGGTTGTGACAAATTTTGTTTTCCGTAGATGTCCTCAACAGTATCTCCCTTGCAACACGCTTTTTTTGTGTGTGAAATTTGGCATTGACAGTCTTCTCAAGATGTGGAGTCTCCAGCCTCTTTCACGGAATCTGGGCTGGTTTGTGACTAAGCGGCTGTGGTTTCTGAGACCATGTCATGGAAGGTGACATAGGTTCTCCCCGGTTCTCTTGGACCACACTCTCTCAGAACACAGCAAACATACGGAAAGGCTCCTGGAGGTGTTCTTGATGACAGCCCCAGCTGAAGTCCCAGCTGACAGCCAGCATCAGACATGTGAGTAAGTGAGGCTTTGGCTGGTGAGTCTCCAGTAATACTCTCCCCACTTCACAGTCTTCATGTATTTCTAGCAGAGAAAAACTATTGTGCCTTTTCTGAATCCCTGACACATAAAATCTGTGACCATAAAAGAAAAAGGTTGGTTGTTTTATATCACTAAGTTTGGGGTTCTTTGTTACACAGCAAATAACATATGATGATTACTGGAACAATCACCATAAAAAAAAAATAAACAGCTGAAATTTAGAAATATATCCAGAAAATATAAAGTTAGTAGCATTGAACAAAGAGAAATAAATGGCCCAAACAACATGAACAAGGAATCTGAAGGGGGCGGGGAATGAACAGATGCTCATCTTTATTAGACTGGCACAAATTTTAAAAATTAATAGGATCAAGTGAGACTGTATAAATTAAAGAATTCTGGAAGACAGTTTAGTATTTTTTATCAAAATTTTAAATTTTCATATCCTTTGACTTAAGAATTTCTACCTACAGAAATACTAGCAATTGGCCACAAAGACTTTTGCACAAGAGTGTTTACTATAGCAGTTATCAATAGGAAAAAAAGTATGTGGTGTTTATTATAGAGGCATGATTAAATAAATTAGAGGATACTGATGATACAATCTACAGAAAAGGGGAAAAGAATGGGGTAGACTAGTATGTCTTAATAGGGATGATCACTACAATATATTTTTAAAAATATATTTTATTGATTTTTTTACAGAGGAAGGGAGAGGGATAGAGAGCTAGAAATATCGATGAGAGAGAAACATTGATCAGCTGCCTTCTGCACACCTCCCACCAGGGATGTGCCCGCAACCAAGGTACATGCCCTGGTCTGGAATCGAACCTGGGACCTTTCAGTCCGCAGGCTGACGCTCTACCCACTGAGCCAAACCGGTAAGGGCCAATATATTTTTAAAATGCAAATCATAGAAGTTAGTTTCCCTAGAAAGCCAAACAACCATGCATGTGACATTCAGAAGAGGAGTAATAGATAACAAATTACTGTCAGTAGCTACCTTTGTGAAGGACAGTGGGAATGGGGATTTTTCACATTTTATTGTAGACTAGGGCCCTGGTGCATGAAATTCATGCACGGGGGGGGGGGGGGGGGTCTCTCAACCCAGCCTGCTCCCTCTCACAGTCTGGAACCCCTCAGTGGATGTCCTATGATGGCCCCAGTCTGCCTTTTGTGTGTGTGTGTGTGTGTGTGTGTGTGTGTGGCCACTGGGGACCTGCCCCCAGCCACATCTGAGGCTCGGAGCAGTCCTTCTGTGTGTGTCTACCTGCTGGAGGCTTGCCCCCAGGCTTGGAGCAGGCACCCCTCTATGTTGATCTCTCAAACTCTTGCCCTCCCCTGCATGTTGTTCTCTTTTTTGAGCTGTGGCCAGGGCTGGGTGCTGCCTGCCTCCCAAGCTTGCCTACTGCCCATCTTCCTCCAGACACCAGAAAGCAGGGAAAACCCCACCTCATGGTCAGGCCAGCCTTTTCCTGCTCCCCAACCCCCGGAAGGGACCTGGGCAGCCGCCAAGCAGGCCCCCAGCCCCCAAGAGCTTGCTTTTCCGCTCCCCAGTGCCCCCCAAAGGGCCTGGGGAGCCGCCAAGCAGGACGTTGACTCTTTCCCACTCACCCGTCCCCTGCTGCCTTCCTTTCCCACTCCCCGGTGCCGCCAAGGGATCTGGGGAGCTGCCAAGCAGGACCCCGGCCCCTGCAGCCTTGCTTTCCTGCTCCCTGGTGCCCTGCAAAGGGCCTGGCAGCCGCCAAGCAGGCCAAAACCCCCTGCTGCCTCTTTCCTGCTCCCCAGTGCCCTGCAAGGGGCCTGGGAATACCACCAAGCAAGCCGCTGATCCCCACTGCCTCTTTCCCGCTCCCCGGTGCCCCTCCAAGGGCCTGGGCAGCAGCCAAGCAGGCCGCCAACCTTGCCGCCTCTTTCCCACTCACTGGTCCTGGGTCCTGCGCTGTTCCACCCTGCAGCCGCTCTGTGCACTCGGGAGGTCCCTCAGCCCGGCCTGTGCCCTCTCACAGTCTGGGACCCCTCGGGGGATGTCCACCTGCTGGCGTGCCTGACCAGCCTGGGTGAGGGGCTTTAAGGCTGCCCACAGCTCCCATTGACCCAATGTCCCAGCAAGGCTGGCTGGACGCAGGTTTCTGGGGTTTGTTTATCTTCTATAATTGATGCTGTTCCTTTAAGGCGAGGCCTAATAAGCCTCGTTTCTGCTTCAGCTCCCGACTTCTATAATGCAACAATATTATACTCTTAGACTCAGGCCCTGCCTGCTGTTTCCTTCAGCTCCCGAGGATTCTATGATTTATACATTGTTGCAAACACGTTGCAAACATGTTGCAAACATGTTTTGCTTTCAGGCAAGGATAAGCAAGCCAGCGCGCAGACAGTTTCACTTTCACTCCTGCTGCAATGGAAGCTGCCGTTGACTCCGTGAGTGGCGGCTGCCATGTTGGCTGGGTTAATTTGCATACAGTCACTCTGATTGGCTGGTGGGCGTCCCGGAGAAACGGTTAATTTCAATATTACGCTTTTATTAGTTAAGATTATTGTAGATGCTAAGTGCTCTAGAGGAAAGAAAGCAGGGAGTGCTAGGAGGGTTATATAAATTTTAAATATTGATCAAACTATTTTTCATGTTTACACACATAGAAATATAAATACATGTATGTAATGATACATTCCAAACTTGAATTGTGTTAACTCCATTGAGGGAAAAGGAGAAAATTCTACAAGGGTATGAATATCATGATCAAATTATTGAAATTATTTCCAAAACCAAAAAAATGCACATGGATTATTATTTTCCATATTGTGGGTAGTTTTCCATGTTGAGAATATCTGAAATGCCTTCAATCACTTGAGAACATCAAGTCATAACAGGTATAGACTACCAAAAAAATTTGAAATCAGTTACTTCTAGTTGCCAAATGTGAACCTGTTCAATAGAATGAGGCTATTTGACTTAAAGCTACACAGCTTACTATACAATTTATACAATAAATTTCATGAACTTGATGGTGATCACTTATTCATCAAGGATTACTCATCCATAGTTCAATGTGGAACTGTAAAACCTCCACATATTAGATCCTGAATCATTCAATTTTTGTCAAAAATCATCACAAGTTAGAGCTAGGGAACACTTCTAGTTATAAAAATAGTAAATTTCAGTATTAAGAAGGATACATATCTAGACCATGCCACAGGTAAACTACTACTGGTGACACGTGTAAATGGACAGTAGCATCTGAATATTTGGATAAGTGTACTCAAAGTTTCCTATTTCCTAAACTATTCTGGCCTTTTTATGTGCAAAATACATTGCTATTGGGGTGTTCCGTCTTTAAGCAGAGGTGCCCTTTTGTTTGGAGAAGAGGGCAAATTTGAAAACCACGAGCAACCAGAAGACAAAGAATGTGCTCTGACGGATATAAATATTTTTTAAGCAAGCTTAGATGTATTTTTTTTTTCAAACTAACACACATCCTCTATCCTTCCTCGGTCCTGTTTGCTCAGCTGGATGTCCACAGGGTCCAATTTTCCCTCCAATTGCCCTTGCACGCTAATGTAATTGCTGCTCCTGTGGGTAATTGGTCAGCCTCGAGCAGCATTTGCATGCATTTGTTCTTCTACAGGATCTGGCGGCTTCTCAAATGATTTTGTAGTATTATAATATTATCCTGTATTTTTAGTTTTTGTGTTTTCTAATGCTAAATAGATATTAATCTTTAAGGGTACTATATATTTTAAGTGCTTCAAAAGCAGGAATATACAAATACAAGTGATATCTTCAGTAATTCCCTTGGTAAATCAGTATTAACTTTATTAAATCTTGATTTTTTTTAGTATATTTTTAATACTTTGTCAACATGGGCAGTATACAACATGGGCAGAACACAAAGCATTTCACCTGCATTCCAAAGTATGATTGTTTATTCTTTTATTTTAATATATTTACTGATTTCTTACAGAGAGGGAGAGGAATAGAGAGCTAGCAACATTGATGAGAGAGAAACATCGATCAGCTGCCTCCTGCACACTCCCCACTGGGGATGTGCCCGCAACCAAGGTACATGCCCTGGACCAGAATTGAACCTGCGACCTTTCAGTCCAAAGGCCGACACTCTATCCACTGAGCCAAACCAGTTAGGGCCGATTGTGTATTCTTGAGGAAAAGTACTGGTGCAACTGTGATTTGTGAGCTGAAGAGGCCACATTTTTCATGGAACCCCATTTAGTTGAAAGAATAACTGACCAACTATGGTTTTTCACATGTGGGTATATGGCAAATATCTTCTAAAAAATGAGTGGATATACCACTTCAAGGACAACCATTGACAGAATGTGGTCACCAATAATAAAATTCAAACCTTCAAGTGACAATCAAAGTTGTGAAAATGTAACGTGTCATTACAAGCTTAACAGCTTTCCAGTACTTACTTTTCTGACAAGATCAGTGGCACTATTGATTTTTTAAATTTAACTTAACCTAATTTCATTTGTTATAGAATGAAATGTGGCAACACTCGGAAGATCTGCATTATTCCAGTATTTCCCAAATGACCAATGAATGACATCACAAATCATGCATTGTTAAGAGAACTTTCCAAAGTAAAAAAAGAGACCAATAGATTTTAATATAACAGAATATTAAAAAATTTCTTCATATTGTTTCCGGTCCAAAATTGTAACTAAACTTTAAGAAAACGTCACATGTTGAGTTTTTGTTTTGTATCATCGAAGAAGCGCTCAGTCACTTGAACAAACTATGAAAACATTCCTTTTTTCTAACTACAGATGATCCCCAACTTAAGATTCTGCGATGGTGTGAAAACAGTGTACATTCAGTAGAAACCAGCCAGTCTACGCTAGGATGTTCGTAAGTTTATGTATCTTAGATGCACTTTCATTCGTAATATTTTCAACATTATGATGGGTTTATTGGAATGTAACCCCATTGTTAGGTCAAGAAACATCTGTACAGTATTTACATGAGACTGGATTTCTCTGGAGAGTTCAACCAGAATACCAATGCAACGGACTGAATGCAGAAGAAGTAGGCTAATCCAACTTTCTCTTCTAAAGGCAGATATTAGAGATCTGCAAACAATGTAAAATCATGGGTCTCTAAAAATACATTGTTAACATGCAATGGGCTTGTTATTATGTTCAAATAAATTAATAAGCACTTAAAATACTACTCAGTTTTTATTTCTAATACAGTCAATACTGACCAAGACAACCTACGTAAAAAAAACCTCTTTGGGGCCCACAATAATGTCTATGAGTGTAAAGGAGTCCTGAGACCAAAAAGATTGAGAATCGTATTTATCATTATTAAGCGAGCACAATTATTGTCAGTGCTGCTCAGAATCAGAGCAAAGGAGCCTGGAAAAGGAACAAGATTAAAGTTGAATAATCCTTAAAAGTCTGTCAAAAATGCAACAATTTGCTTTTATTTACCAATGCAACAAAGCTTACAATTTTATATGCAATTCTACCAAGTCATTTAATGTACTAATCCAGAATATTTATCAATTTTATTTTTCTGGCAATAAAAATTCAAGAATTTTTTTTTTTAAAGTCAAGCCCCTATCTATCAGCCTCAAGGCAGTTTTTATTCCCTCACTGTTTCTAAGATATACTGATTTGTCCTTTCAGATAATATTTTTGACAATTTATACTAATATACACTCCTCTGTGACAACTCCCATGTACAAGTAAAGCAACTTTCAATTCAGACTTTAGAAATTTAATAAAAAGCTATCCAGAAACTCTTAGAATATAACTCCATTAGACCAAAGGCAAAGTAATTCAATGTTACTAGATCTAAAATAATACCTAGACATACACTAAAACTCTATGGATTTTATTTTATATAAATAAATCCTCAAAGAAAAAATATTTCCATATAAAAGTGTCTGGCCCAATAAATGTTCAATTTTGTGACTAAATCTATCCATCTGGGTCATCTCTAAGTCAAATAATTTGGAATATTGCATTTGTCAATTTCAACCTCAGAACACATACCTAGTTCTTCTTGAATACACAGTGAATTTTTTATTACGGTAGAACTATATCCTAAGGCTACTAATTTTGAATAGTCATCCAAATTGTATAAAACTTTTAAAAAACTGATCTATTATACTGATGGTGCTATAGCCTAGAATTGTTTTGATTTTAATAAATAAAGAAGTGGGGGAAAGACAGTCCTATGTTTTTAAAAAATATTTATTTAAAAATAAGATTTCTAAAAATACATTACATAATACCTTTCAAGAGAAGTAAAAATTCCACAATTTAATTTAATTTAAATTAAAAACAATCTTCAAAGAAAAACAGAACTATTACAAGAATAAAACTAAATCACTAAAATAAATTAAACAACATAATTCTTAAGGTAGGTACATAGTTTGCTATTCATTTTAAGAACCAGTGTAGACTCTTCATTTAAACAAGTATATCTCAGACACATGGCTTACACTTGTCCTTCTTCCTCTCCCTCTTATCAATCTAGTCTCTTACTTCTCAACTATTTTCCATATTTACCATTAGCATTACCATCAGCACTGGAAATGGTAGTGAAGACTTTAAGTAATCTTAGGGGAGCAGACAAGGGAAAAAAGACAATGTGGCATTAGCACTCAGTTGTAAACATATGCATTGAACGAAATAACAGCCTGAATCACTTAAAAATGGATCTTTATACAGTCAGAGAAGGACAAGTATCATATGATCTCACTCATACGTGGAATCTAAAGAACAAAAATAAAGTGATGAACAAAATAGATCCAGAGACACAGAAGCAGGGAACAGACTGTGGAATCTCAGCGGGAAGCCAGGGGTGGGTGGGAAGAGATTAACCAAAGAACTTGTATGATATATGCATAACACATGGACCCTGACAATAGAGTGGTAAAGGCCTGGGGCAGGGGGTGGGGGAGGGCTATAAGGGATCAATGGGGGGGAAAAAGGGACATCTCTAATACTTTCAACAATAAAAATAAATACAAAAACAAAAATGGGATCTTTATATGGCACTTGGAACATACCATTAAAATAAATGTCCTTTATTTTAGGGATATATAATATTAGACACAATTTGTGGTTGACACAATTTTGGAAGTCTCAAAATATCACAGATTTTGCCTAATCATTAAACTTGCTAGATTTTTTTTTTAAGGCTAAATTCAGGGACATAAAGCTCATAGAAGCACAATCACCTGTGCTCAGTCCTCCCAAAACCTACCCTGTTCTCCCTTAGACCCGCAAATCAAGTCTGAGTATCTCTACTTTAATGTACCTTGCTACAGTAGAAATTTATTTTTAATATTCATCTCTGGAAGACAGGATAGTGGTGAACTCTCTACTACCCAATCACTTGAATAAGTAACTGCATTCAGCCACATTAATTTAAATAATGCATTAACAAACTTAATAACTCAGTACTAATATTGTGGCAACAAAATCTAAGAAATATATTGTTGACAGAGAGACATATGGTTGCTTCTTCCCATTTTGCTTTCAAATTTTGCTTTTACCGCTAATGACATATATCTGTATTTCTACGTATCATTCAAATGTTCCTGTTATGTTTCATATAAGTTTCAGACCTGATTCTTTTTCCCATTCAGAATTCACTGCAAAATCATATATTGTATCTACATTCAATGAGAGAATATTTGTTGAGTGAAAATGATGCAAAACATTCTCAAATGTGACTGTCTACTTTTCCAATACATACATACTATTATCTTCTTGCCAGAATTTTTAACCATTTCAGCCACTGTTTTAAGGTCACCCAATGAATGTTTTGAAAGTTGTAGGAAACATAGAAAACCAGAATAGTATATATAGCAATATTACATTTGGACAATTGTAAGTATTTTTCTAAGGTTTTTTATTTCTCCCATTTTTTAATAAAATGAATTACTGAGAAGAATTAAGTTTTTAAAATACTCTTACTCTTAATTTTTTATGTGAAGTGAACAACAGCATAGAGACTTTTTTTGTAAAATTCAATTTTCTATTACAGTTTTGCTTAAATCAAGTACACTTGCATTTCCTCTTTAGAAGTGTTTATATATACAGGGTGTCCCCAAAAATGTATACACACTTAACAGCTGACAGCCCAATTGACTTTTCTTTCTTTTCAGATTTAGTCAATTGGAATTAATAATTATTCAAAGTGTATATACATTTTTGGGACACCCTGCTATATGTATATTTTCAAAGTGTTCTTTAATTCTAACCTTGTTTGCAAAACAGACAAATGACAGTATCACTCTCTAATGGCATTCAGGATTACACAGAGCAAGAAGCAGAGTTCTTCATCTGTCATCAGAAAGGGCCCTTACCTTTGCACTTGCTCATTTTGCTTCAGCATTCATTAAAAGGGCCCAATAAGCTAGATAGTTCACTTATCGAAATAAAGGTAGACTTATTTCTCATTTTTTTTTTCCTGCAGAAATAAAGCAAAACTAAAATAGCTTGTAAAAGGGCTTTGATTATCTTTTGCAACTTCAACCTATTAAACTTTTACAGTAGTCAATCTATATTAAAATGAAAAATAAAAAACCATACTAATCTGCCTAACTAAAAAAAAGTTCAAATGAGAGACCTTTAAAACCAATTACATTGAGGCAGCAGTGTGTAAAAACTAAGATCTGTTAATCAAAATTGTTCTTAGTAACACTGAACTTTACTTTATAAACACAAGGATGTGAGAAGAAAACTCTGTCAACCAAAAAGAAAATTAACTCTTTGGTACAGGAAATAAAAACGTCACTCAATGCTAAATGAGTAGCACCAGGATGTTTGAGTTGTTGAGGTTGTAAAACACTAACTTCAGGCACCAGCAGGTGGAAATGTCACCCAGTGAACACGGGGCAAGAGCACAGAGCTTGCGATATGATCACCTTTCCCTGTAGTTCACAGTCTGTGCAAGTAAACCCTGTATTTCCTCCAACAAGCAAGCAAGCCACAAACAGAAACAAACCTTTTTTGTTGCCATTTTGCCCCATCACTGTTAATATATAAAACGTCAATACTAAAAAGATCAGAGTGTTGAACCACTGTGGCAAGCACTACATCACATATTCCAGGCATTCACAATACTAATAGGTATAGAGACCTTCAAAGTATCAAGAACACCTAATAGCCCAAATTTTAAAGGGAAAAATCATCCCTTATATATAAATTCTTGATTTTTACTTTAGTGACAAAATTTACCATAATACTTAGTATCCTTTCTTTGCAATAGGAGACTTATGAAAAAGGTCCCAGGTTTTTCAATCACTTTGGGCAAACTATTCATGTCTCCTCAGCCTTAAATAACGGCATCTTTCACATTATTCTTAACACTTTGTTTAAAATACCTTCTCAAAGGCATCTGACCAGCTAGAGAATCAGCAATATAAACTCCTTAGGTAAGATAACTCAAACTAAATGCTCACATGCAGTAACTCCCAATACAATGGTTAACAGTGGGAGAGGAGGCTGACATGACTGTAGCAGGGGAAATTTGTGATGCCACAGAACTCAATCCAATCTACTCTGTTGCTGAGATGCTATTTTCCATGCTCTGACTGGCTTTCTCACCATCTTAATAAGGACCCCTATTTTCTTTCTCCAGTTTTGGCTATTCACTACTCATTTGTCCTTTATGTCTTCTATGGTGGACTAGAGGAAAAGGACATAATAGTAAAAAAATATGGTAGTGAAAAAACACTGGCAATACCAAATGACTTAATAATTTTAAACACCATTGTTATTTCTATTTCAAATTAGCACAATTACATCTAAAGAACAAATGAAAATATAGTAAATTTTGTTGTTAAAAACTGCACAATGATAATGAAATAAAATGTCACTCTCTTGAAGTTAAACGATCATCATCCTAAAAGCAGCAGAGAATGTTAAATACTATGTAGAATAATAATATCGGTTCAAAATACTTTAAGAAAGTTGGTTCTACAACTTTCTAACATTCTACTGTAGAATATTCTAAAATTCAGTTGAGAATGACTAAATTCAGAGCAAATGAAATTTGTAATTTATATGTAAATTCAGAATATGATTCTTAGAATAGAAGGTAACAAATCCGAACATGAAATAACACATTAATTCATTTGTTAATTATAGGTTAGTAATATTAGTAAGTAGCTCTCTCCCTCCCTCCCCTGTCTCTCCTATCCTCTTTGTCTTCTTCTCTTCCCCTTTTTGATAAGAGAGAAATGCATTACACTTTTTAGAAATAGTTATATCTAAGCTGGGAAAATCTGTTATTAATCTAAAGGAGGAAGACACTTTCAACAGTGTAATTTCAGCCACTAACGACAAGCATAGGGGGAAAGAGATAGCTAGTTTAGAAAACATCTGAAATGGTAGTACATTAGCTGTCATATGCTTCATCTGTTTAGAACAACTGGCTTACCTAGATTCTAAACATTCCTATTGCTAAACTCCCACTAAGAGCATGGGAAGAAAAAAACACACCTCTTTGTAGAGGGCGAAAAACCTGATAAACCTTATTTACACATGTGGTTTCAGGATCCTGTAAGTGATGAAATGGTACTTTTAATAACAATAGTAATCATTTACTGCACTCCTAGGATATAAGAAACGTTTCACATACACTATTTAAGTTATACAATCCAACAGTGGATGTTATTTTTATTTTGTTAATGAAGACATTAAAATTTAGAAAGATTATATACAACATCTTAGCAATGTGTACTATCTTTCATGCAACTCTTGAACCTGCTCAGATCGGGGTCTTAAAGAAAAGGTGTTATCCTGCATGCTTACACTCCTCAATAGAAATTTGGATATAAGAAATGGAAGGGGTATGAAAAATACAATATTCTCTTGTAGAAGGGAATAGCTAACATCTCTTTTGATGTTAAATTTGGTAACTTGTTTAATATCAACTGAGATATTCTTGTTAATATGCCTACTGTCAATTGTTCTTTTTAAAATCTTCAAGTTGTAAAAAAAGGGCTCCTATGACATGGTGTCTGCTCTGCTCAAACACACCAGCAGCCTTGACCAGCCCTTTGTCAACAACTGTTGGCTATGCATGAGGCAGCCAAACAATGCCACGAAGACCTACGCCTGGCTGGTATTGCTCCGGGTAGAGCATCAACCTATGAGCCAGGAGGTCACGGTTGGACTCCCAGTTGGGACACATACCCATGTTGCTAGCTCCATCCCCAGTAGGGAGTGTGCAGGAGGCAGCTGATCAATGATTTTCTCTCATCACTGATGTCTCTTGCTCTTCCTCTCCTTTCCCATCTGAAATAAGTATATATATATGTAATATATATACCTATATGCTATATATCTTAAAAAGATCTCATAGCTCTGCTAGCAATGTCCCGAGGCAGTTTGGAGTCACACCATTAGGTGCTATTGCTGGGTATGGTCTCTGTGATGTGCTGGAACACCTAATCCTCAAAGAGGGTGATGTGTCTGCTTTGGCAAATGATGGGACATTAGTGCTGAAGAGGCAGCAGCAGGGGGCAATCCTGACGGCATTTCTTTCCTGCCGGGATAAGGAGGAGCAGACAGGTACCTAACAGAGAAGGACATCTTCCTTTACACCGAGCTGCCTGTGTAAAGGGACATTATCTTGCACTGAAATACCTTATTCCAATAACAACCAAGCATGCTAGAAATGTAGGCTAACACCAATTCACTCAACTGCAGATGGGCAAAAGCACAGTGCCTAGAACTGCTCATGGGGAATTTTGTCATCAATACTCCACTTGCTAACCATATTTCCAAGAGCTATGATGACATGAGGAGGACTGTACTGGATTTTGCTGCTTCTAATACTGATATCCATTGCACAGAAGTCCTGACTGCAGTGCTGCCGTTCAGCATGCCCTGACAGCGAGGTGATGCTGAGGCGTTGCTGAATGATGGCTGTCGAGTGGAGCTGCGCTTTGAGTGCATGTGTGGGGACATATCTGGGAATCATTTATGTGGTCAGAGATAGAAGGAGTACTGCCAGGATGGACATCTTGTGTAATATAGGATAACCTGTCCATTATTAGATTACATGGATTATAAGCTTCTGTGTGCTAAGCAGCAGTCTGCACTGGAAGTACAGAGAGAATGGCCAAAAATCCAGCAAATACTAGGTAAAAACAAGTTTTGCCTAAAATTTTTTAATGAAAAATGTCTACAGGGGAATTTTAAAAATATATATTTTATTGATTTTTTTACAGAGAGGAAGCGAGCGGGATAGAGAGTTAGAAACATCGATGAGAGAGAAACATCAATCAGCTGCCTCCTCCACATCCCCCACTGGAATGTGCCTGCAACCAAGGTACATGCCCTTGACCGGAATCGAACCCAGGACCCTTCAGTCCGCAGGCCAACGCTCTATCCACTGAGCCACACCAGTTAGGACTAGGGGAAATTTTTAAATGTAATCTTTGATACCTTTTCAGTGCTACTTTATTTTCAGAATTATGTTTTTGAAAATCCTTAATATTTCCTCTGGTTTAAGATATAATTTCTTGCTTTTCTTGATATTTTCCAACTCTTTAATTATATAATGGGTAATATTAAACTATATTAACCTTCTAACTAGAACTCCTTTTTTTAAGTTGACTTCTGTAATATCATAAAGTATGTAAACTCCATATGGGCAGGGATCTGTTTTGTATATTTTTATATTCTCAAGGCTTAGCATAATTTCTAGAAGTGGTAAAAACAATAAAGACTGAGTAAATAAAACTAGCAAGTAGAACATACTAAATGTACATGATTATTAACTACATTTGCCAATACTTATATTATTTAAAGCAATAGAATTGGGCAAAAAAAATCCAATACCTGTATCTATAAGTAAATTATTTAATGTTTGTAAGTATAAATCTCACCAAATAAATTCTAGGTAGATCTGTGTATATCAGAAGTCATGTAAAAAACTTACTGAGTGAAGCAGCAATAGTACAGTAAACTTGAGCTAGGTGATCTATCTCTCCATGAAGCATAAGGGAAGCCAGTGGAGACTAGAGAAGAATCTAGGGAGAGTCTAGCAGCTTTGTTAATATTCATGCCATTGTGAACCAGGGCTGGACACATTGTGATTTTATAGCAATTCATGTGAGAACACTCAATCTGCCCCATGGCTTAACACATAAAACACTATGTTGTGTGGCCATAATCTAAATTCCTTCACACTTCCTGGCTAGGAGTGCTGTCCTGACTTAAGTCTTCATGGTTAGCTTTCAGAATTAATAAGCCCTTTTGGTTGAAACATATCTTCAACTAATTGCTTGTACAGAAGTGGCTTGAAAAAGCCTGATGAAGTATAGCTATAATTAGCTACCATACTTAGAGAAAAGTACCTCTAAACATTAGCAAAAATTTACTGATGTTCATTCTCACAGAAGTTTTAACTTCATCATTATACTGAATTTTATGTAGCTTATGTTCTCTACCACAATTACTATTAAAAGTAAACTATGTTTTCTTCTGTTAAAGAGATTAATACATAAACTAGAAACTTAAATATAGCTATCTCATGTTAACCACAATATTTTTAATACAACTCTTAAGCAAAATAGTATTTTTTTTAAATAATGGAACATCAATTAACAGTATTTTTAAACTGTAAGTCTTGGTTACAAAGTACCAAAGCACTTTAACTGAATACCTACTGTTTGGGGAATGTGAACTCAGTCAATTTCTGCTTACGATCTTCAGCCCATAAAGATTTTTTGTTTAAGCAAAAGAACAACAACAAATATAACTGTTCAAGAGGTATAATATATAATATCTACATAAAACTCATCTCCAGAAGCCCAATTAATGACTTTGCTGAGTAAAATATCCTTTAAAATACATTTTGCTGCAAATGAAATGTTTATAAGGAACTACTTCATCCAAAAGCAGCTGATAATTATTTTCTAATGGTCAACATCATTAGTTATTTTCATGGTTATCCAGAATACATAATAAATTGGCTACTAAAGCTACAGCTATAACTCTGAGGGGGAAAGTTTAAAAATAAAAAGAATTATTAAATCTCATTATTTTAGAGTAACAGAATCAGCAAAAAAAATCATTCTAAAACTGAGATTAAAAACACTAAATGTACTTTTTAGATACTCAGTAAAACACATTAGATACTTGCTTACCACTGTAACAATAGGTTTCTGTTTACTAATAAATTGGTAATTTTAAAGTAATGACTTTTTAATTCTAAAGACTTAATTTGTCAAAATAAGGTTTAAAATAAAATTCATGAAATGTTTACATTTGTTTATCCTGATCTGATATAAACTTGTAAATGACAGCAAATATATATATATATACACACATGAACATACATAAATGAAGCAAACTAGTCATCATTTTGTATGAACTATATGTGTCATCATAAACAGGAACACATTAATTTCCATAAAATATAATAGCTTTGTACATACACTCCCTTGAGCTTGTAGCTCTCACAGGTTCAGAATTTGGCCACACAATTTACTTGCGGGGCAGTAAGTCTCTAGAGCCAGTATAATTACACCAATTAGCCAAAAGAGGGCGCAGAGAGAGCACTAGAGTTCATGCACTCCCTAGGAAACTACCCGCTGGTTTTTCTCAAGATGTCTAACAAGGACTAAACCCACAGTTAGGTGTGCTAATTTGAGAATACTGAAAATCAAAGCAATGTATATATAGATATACCTTAATAGAGAATCTTATATAAATATATTGATATGTAGCATTTCTACCACTCAAACAAAATAAATATATGCCTTGCCTAGTGTGTTAGTTTGTATTCCAGTACCAGGGGAATCAGGTACAGAGCGACCAGATCAGCGAGGGTATAAAGAGGGAAGACAATGTGCCCTAGAAATGGTAAATCGAAGAAAAACAAAACCCTCTTAAGAGTGGGAAAGGGACCACCTCTGGTTCTCATTACTGAGGCAGAAGTTGGCTCCAAATACCTCCCAGGTACCTTTCAAGGTAACTAGTACTACTATATGAAGTGTAACTGTGCCTTTAAGGGATCTTCACACTTGCTGTTTTCTTAGGGTCCAGTTAGGTAGATAAATCAATTGATATTTATCTGTATTATCTATACATTACTTCCTTATAACAGTTCCCCCATCAGGTCACATTTGGTCAATATGTTAGCTCGCATAAAACCCAACCCATTTCCCTGACATGAACATACTAATTTTGTGATTCATTAAGCTCTACAAATAAATTTCTCAAATTTACTATGCATTTTATCAGCACCAATACATATTTTCATCTGCCACTTCTATACTTTTAAATAATAAAGCATTATAATCAGAACATGTAAGACATGGCACTTATATTTCTGAGAACAGTTAATTCTATTATCTTAGAAGATAATTTCTGAAAGAGTGAATCACAGAATAGTTAACTGGCGGATATGGCAACTTTCTGTTTCGTGGTTTCTCAGGTATGATTCCCTACTATCAGAGCTAAGTAAGAGGAAACTGGTATGTCCCAAGAACAGTAGACCCCTTCAAACTTCTCTAAGATTCAAGAGAAAGACTCTGAGTACATAAATTTTCAAAAAAGACATATGGATTTTGCAGTATTCTAATGGAGAAAATGTTAAAGCTGAATTTTTTCTAAGTATGCTAAAGTTCTTTTTATAAAAAATGTACTATGCTTTCCAAGAGACCATCATTGTTAGCAATTTAAATTTGTGTAAGGCTAATGATAAATGTAGATCATTATATTTTCTTATTTTAAGGCTATTTCCTAACATTAGCTACAAAAAAAAGTCTTTCAATCCAAATTATAGTTGGCCCATTAAAATTTAAATTCAATTTGGCCGATTGTAGGTACACAAAAGTTATTTACTTTTACTAATTTCCTATAGTTTTGTTTCAGGAACAGTTGGCCAATATTTATTATATATAAACCTTCATTGTGTAATTTTAGATCTACTATAGGTAAATAAAAGCAAAAAGTATATATATTTTTCAAAAGCACAATATTCCTCTTTATACTGTACATTATATATTTTCTAGTTATATTAGCATTTTAAAAACACGCATTCTGGTATAACTGTACTAGAAAAGGTATCTGTGAAATTATTGCAAATTCTCTATCCATTTGCTCACCAAAATCTTAGGGTAAAATAGGAATACAGGCCCACTTAGTCAAAGTTTTTTCCTCAGAACAAATACATTAACAACAATCAATACTTAATAACAGTACAGGGAAAAGAAACAAAAAAATAAACATGAAAAAATATTTCGTCCTTCCTTTAACATAAGGTAGATAGTTGGTGCTTTATCTTAGTGGGTTTTTTTTTTTTTTTTTTTTTTTTGGTGAAGAGAAAACATTAGAAAGCTACTAAGAAAACGCTGCCCTTTTTCTGTTGTTCAATCCGATGCTGCATTTACACAAAAATCCTGCAGCATATATAAAAGTATTAACATATTTTAAACTGTACTTGAAAAAGAAATTTCACATATAATGTGTAAAACCTTTTGTAAAAGTTGAAGAATTAAATCCAGATTTGATCAGTACTGCTCAAGAGTGAAAATTTTAAATAAACATCTGAAAATTCCCATAAATTAAAATCTGTAATATTGTCAGTGCTAAAAGAAATTATGTACAATTATTTCATCCCAATCACTGCCTTTTGAGTTTAATAACAAAAGCACTTTAAGAAATCCCCGTGGAAAGCTAATTTGAAAGTAAACATGCTTTGAAACTTAAATATAGATCTTGTGGTAGTCCCACAACAGGATCAAGATCACTATTAAAATAAAGCCTGGGGCACATTATGATGCCTAAGATTGGTGGGTGGATTTTAATTGACTTGAAGACTGTCATCGTTCTATTATCAGAAAACCTGTAACGCATTTCCAGCATGGAGGACCCATCTGTGCCCACCATCCATCTGTTTAGACGTGATTGGCAAAGTGGTAGGGAACTCGCAGTGGTTGCCTCTGCCTGAAAGGAATAAACCACAGGATCTTCCAACGAGTGCCAAAAACTTCTGAGAAGGTCTGCTGCCATGGCTTTCGGGGCCTCGATCTGCAGAAGACAGCATTATTAGTGAAAGACAGCACTCCCATGGTGCACTTCAGTCCGCTGAAACAATACAGGCTGGCTGGGGATCCATTACAGGACTCTGATGAACTGTGTCCCCGCGTCACAGACAGCTTTCCTTTCATTATGGCATGCAGCTGAGTTTTAACTCTGGAGAGCAGACATTGTATCTGTGTCGTCAATCAACCTATGGCAACTTTTGAAGCGGAGGAGAATCTCAGGATTAACAGAATGTGTGTCAACAACACAGTAGCAAATCTCTTTTGATGCACTTTCAGGACAAATAATTTAACTTACTTTAGTGAGACAAGTAACAAAAATGATCAGGACTTATTTTGTATGGAAACTGGCATAGCTAGAAGACCCCAGATGGGTCTGGGCTATGCCTGCCTAGCACAGGCCTTACACAAGGCTCCAAGAAGAAGCCATCATTCTATTACCTTTCCTCTACATGCATACATTTTCTCAAATGTGGACAGATGTTTCCATTTTTAATAAGAACTCTACAGACTTCACTCTTATACTTACATTTCTTCACAACAGTTTGACATCTTTTCAATAGATGTTGTATCCTATTAAAAATTAAGAAAAATACTCAGAAAAAAGTTATTAAGGCTTTATTCTATATTAATTTTTAATGTTTTAAAATCATATCCAGAGAATATTCTGAAGATTTAAACAGTTTACATATGAGAAATACGATTTCTAGATTATCTACGGACATTGCTGAAATTCCTTGGGAAAAAAAGCATCAAAATTACATTGTACTCCCACTCCACAAATATTATTCAATTACAAAACCTCACGAAAACTGTAGGAGTCTTACTTCATTAATGTAATTTTTTTTATTATACTTGCTTCCTTGACAATTCTTTTAGAAGTCCAGTATCTATTTTTAATTCAACTGCCAGTGAATATGCTTAAAAAATAAATACCAAAAATGACAAAGACACTAATGCAACAGAGAACCAAAGAGTGCTGCTGCGTTTGGACTGCTGAGAAGACACAGATTCAACAAGGCCCCTGCACCTGCCACACCACGATGCCCAGCGCTCTGAGAGCGAAGTGAGCTCATCAGAGTCCTTTGGTGAAAAAACAATTTCCTTTTCAACAGAAAAATCAGCCTCTTCATAATAATATAATTTCTTATTATATGTTTTATGTAAAGCTCTAATGAATATATAAGAAAAACAAGTCAACAAACAAAAGGAAGTTTCTAGACATGCTGGTTCAACTCATGTTAACAGAAGATGTATCATTAGATTGAGAAACTGATTATCTAAATAATAACACTAAGTACATAATCTTAGTTTAGATATTTACATTGTAAATATTCTTTAACATAGCATAAAAGAAAATACCTTCTTTTAAATATACCAGGAAGTTACAGAAGTCACTCTCCTCCTCTCCTCTACTAGCTTGCTCAATATGGCAGGTGGACTATACCGCTATTGAGCAGTACTACTCAGGCAAATAGTTCCCGTTTCAACGGCAATCCCAAGAACTTTTTTGGTTGTAAAACTTTCCTCCAATGAGACTAATAAAAAGCACCTTCAATCTAAAGGACTCTTTATAGAAGTTACATAAATAGTTATATAATATTAATTTCTTACATATGAACAGTAGAATAACTACAGTTAGCGCACATACAGAAAAAATCTTTTTTATGATGTCTAAGTAACCAATAACAGAATTTTATTTCCAGATTACTTAGGAATTTGGGGCAAGACTGCAGATTAGCCCTGACCAGTTTGGCTCAGTGGATAGAGCATCGGCCTTCGGACTCAAGGGTCCCAGGTTCAATTCTAGTCAAGGGCACGTACCTGGGTTGCAGGCACATCCGCAGTGGGGAGTGTGTAGGAGGCAGCTGATCGATGTTTCTCTCTCATCGATGTTTCTAACTCTCTATCCCTCTCCTTTCCTCTCTGCAAAAAAATCAATATTTTTTTAAAAACTGCAGATTAGCTACATACTCTCTATTAATTGGTTTTCCTGTTGCTTTGAAATTCATGATATCCAATGACAATTCCACTTATAATGAACCTTTCATTGCTCTGTTGCATAATTTCCTCAAAATAATGTTTTACTTTGTGAAAACACAGTCTGCAAATACATGACAACATTGATTAGGGACTTAAAGGAAAACTGAGCCTCTGGTTTCACATCTGTATAGAACGTGACAAGTAATTTTAATGGTGCCTTAGAACTGAGGGGTGACAGGTTGTTCCAAAACACTTGAGATAGCTGTGCACAAATACAGAAAGATAAGGCAGAAGTCAAGTGCTGTTAGTTAAGGTGCATACAAATGGACTAAAATTGCAGTTGTGGAAAATACTTCAAAAACGGAAACTATTTCAGGACAAAAAAGCAATTACAAGGTCAGCCTAATATCACAGGAAATTTTTGCTGTGTAGAAATTTACAACCTGATTACAATTCTGAGGAACTTATTTGTGGCTGTAAAAGCATCAATTGTGCCTGGCCTGTGTGGCTCAGAGGATGAGTGTCGACTATGAACCAGGAGGTCACGGCTGGATGCCCAGTCAGGGCACATGCCCAGGCTGCAAGCTCAGTCCCCAGTGCGGGGTGTGGAGGAGGCAGCCCACCTGATTCTCTTTCATCACTGATGTTTCTATCTCGCTCTCCCCCTCTGCCTTCCTCCAAAAATATATTGAGGGGGTAAAAAGGATCAAGGTAAAGACTTTGGATTTAGACTTCATATGGGAAAAGCTTTTCTTTTCAAGTGCTTTTGACATCTTTCTAGAATCTGGTTCAAGAAAATAGTAGACTACTGCCTATTACATCATCATAAACAGATGGTTATTCCATCAGAGGATGGGACATTTATAGTGACTTTGTGAACATAATTTGTGAAGGTAGACATAAAGTCTATTTTTCCTCTAGAAATAGCAAATGCTTACTTCTCTGAAACTCAGCTATCCTGAATCATCTAAACTAATAAAAGTGAAATAGTAAAATTAACTGTTTCTCCGAGACAGGGTAAGCCACGCCCACCAGCCAATCAGAGCAGCTGTATGCAAATTAGCCCAGCCAACATGGCGGCCGCCACTCACGGACCTGAGTAAACGGCAGTTTCCATTGCGGCAGGAGCGAAAGTGAAGCTGCGCCCACTCCGCTTAAACTGGCTCTAGCGAAACACACGTTTGAAACAATATAACAATCATAGAATCCTCAGGAGTTGAAGGACACAGCAGCTGGGGCCTCACCACTAAGTAACATTGTGTCATTATAGACACTGTGAGGTGAAGCAGAGAGGAGGCTTCGTTACATGTGTAGGCCGCCTTAAAGGAACAGCATCAATTATAGGAGATAAACCCCACAAACCTGCGTCCAGCCAGCCTTGCTGGGACATTGAGTCAATGGGAGCTGTGGGCAGCCTTAAAGCCCCTCACCCAGGCTGGTCAGGCACGCCAGCAGGTGGGCATCCCCTGAGGGGTCCCAGACTGTGAGAGGGCACAGGCTGGGCTGAGGGACCTCCCGAGTGCACAGAGCGGCTGCAGGGCGGAACAGCGCAGGACCCAGGACCCGTGAGTGGGCAGGGTTGGAGGGCACCGGGAAGCGGGTAAGAGGTGGAAGGGGGTCGGCGGCCTGCTTGGTGGGCTTCCCAGGCCCTTTGTGGGGCATTGGGGAGCGGGAAAGAGGTGGCAGGGGGTTGGCGGCCTGCTTGGTGGGCTTCCCAGGCCCTTTGCGGGGCATCAGGGAACGGGTAAGAGGTGACAGGGGGTCGGTGGCCTGCTTGGTGGGCTTCCCAGGCCCTTTGCAGGGCATTGGGG
>PVJC01002992.1:0-74178 GCA_004026665.1 Murina feae
TAGGGGAGGGGAGGGGAGGGGAGGGGAGGAGAAAAGAGCAGAGGAGAGGAGGGAGAGGAGAGGAGAGGAAGAAGGATATGCATATTCTTTATGACATTTTCATCTGTGTTTGTGACACCTGATGTATTATTTCTGGTTTGCTCACCTGAGTTTTAAAATACTTTGTCTTTCAGATGGAGTCCCCTTTACCTGGTGGATGGGCCGGTCAAAGGAAAGGCACCCTTACTGGGGAGGCGCGCCTCCCGGGGTTCAGCAGTGTGAATGTGGCCTGGATGAGATTTGCCTGGACATTCGACACTTTTGCAACTGTGATGCTGACAAGGATGAATGGTAATGGGATCGTGACCTTTCTGCAGGTGTGGGGGAAGTACATGCCTAACATTTTCCCCAAGAGAAAAGGACATAGATGAGAAATTCAATATATACTTGCGTTTCCTAATGACTGTGATAGTTTTTAACTTTAAAAATTGCCAGTTCTAGTTCTTCTAGGGGTATTGCTGAGGTTTGTGCTATAAAGCACATGGTCCTACCATCTCCTCTTTATATTCTGAACATTCCATTTTAAACAAAATAATGGAATGTGATATTTAGTTTTGTGATTTAGTCAGTGTTTCTATATTTTTGGAGGGAGAGTGAAAGAAGACAGAGATTGCAATTCTATAGATTGTGTTTTCATTCTCCCATTTCCCCACTATCTTAGTTACCAGCTAAGTCTTTTACTACCAATACAAATAAAGCAAATGACATGGATATTTATTGAGCATCTATTTAATCCCTCAACAACATATGAATTCCTTATAATTTTTTTCACTTTGCATCTTAAGGTTGAGGAATGTGGATTGCAGAGAAGTTAAGTAATTCTCCCAAGTCACATGCACACACACACTATTGAGGGTCAGATGCAGAAGTTGCACTGAGATATGGCTAGCTGAGGTCAGAGTCTCTCTTATTGTCTTATACCAAGTTACCTTTGCCAGATACAAGTTAGTTTTTAGTTCATAATATGTCCATAATGTCTACTTTTCTTTTGTTCTTCAGATGAACTGTTTGTTTTCCACTGTATTGATTATGAAAAAATGCACAGAACACTTACAAATCCACTTTTGTTTTAAGTGAACTTAAAGCACGCTTCAGGTTTAGCTTTAAATTTCACTTTTTTCATCAAATGCTGCTCATTATAATTAGCTATTGCCATGGAAGGCTGCTTTTAATCCAGTGAAAATGTAAGTACTTTTCCTTTACTGTTAAGCAGCAGGGACTGTTACAAATGAAATTTAAGGTTGAATCAAAACCTCAGTTCTTCAAGGAGAGGAGCAAACATTTGGTTCCATCAGGTTCTGCTAGATGAACCGCCTCTTCAGAATGCTGTAGGGCTGCCAGGACCTCAAGCCAAGGTGCCTGGATACCTTCTCCAAACTTGGAATCCTGTTTGGGTTAATTCAGGTGAAGGTGACTGGAGGTGGGATGGGCAACTTATTTGGGACCCACTTTACCCTGCAGTGGCTTCTAATACAGCAGCACAGATTCCTGCAAGTCAACTATAACTGGTGACTCTACTAATACTTTGTCACTCAAGACCTACTCCTGTGCAGTAAATCTCACTTGTAGTCATCTGAATAGATGGATTTAGGAGACCTTTGGGGAGAAAGTATTACAAAATGGCATCTCCACGCTTGAGAGCTATGTGTGAAAGGGTTGGAAGAGAGTGTTGTCAGGAAAACAGGTTTAAAATCCTCTGTAAGCCCTAACTGGTTTGGCTCAGTAGATAAAGTGTCAGCCTGCAGACTCAAGGGTCCTGGGTTTTATTTCGGTCAAGGGCATGTACCTTGGTTGTGGGCACATCCCCAGTGGGGAGTGTGCAGGAGGCAGCTGATCAATGTTTCTCTCTCATCGATGTTTCTAACTCTCCATCCATCTCTCTTCCTCTCTCTGTAAAAAATCAGTAAAATATATATTTTAAAAAATCCTCTGTAACCAGAAGCTTAAATTCACTCATTTTTTATTCTCTAATTCCCATTCAGTATGGATAACATTAGAAGTGTATAGATTTATAATTTTGAATGGAAACATATTTACTTCATTTTGTATAATCAGAGAAGTTGCTATGGGAAGTAGAATTAAAGAATTCTGAAATGGAAGTGCTCTAATTACTTTCAACTCTGTTTTTGTTTGAATTCTTGATCTTTGTTCACTGTTTCATTTCCGATGGTGTAGGCTTTTCATACTGATACAGTCCTTCCATACTGCCTTCCCTTCCTAGGGACCAACTGACCAGGCTGAGCTTAATTTCCTCAACACTAGGAGGCAATATTGGAAAATGATACTACATCACTTGAAAGTGGAAGATTAGACCATCTTGTTGAAATGCCTCCACACTCTCCTCACCAGAACTTTCCACTGATCATCTCTTGCACTCAGATTTCAGGTCCTCCTTTGACTTGCTCACTAGTTTAATACCCATTGGACCCCTTACTTGTTGACTTAACTTCATCATCTAGGCTTTACTTGTTACTCTTCAAAATGCCTTTTCTCTAAACTCTGGGTCCATCAATACCTCTATCAATACCGAGGTTACAGCATAGATCATAACTCTATCCGTGTCTTATAAAGCCAAGGAAAACACCCCATCATCTGCCACTTTCTGTGTAAAGATCTCTGGGAGAGAAGCAGCATTTGATTTTAGGTATAGGTTTTGATCAACAACCAACCTACCAAGGATCAAGAAAAGTGAACTAAACTTCTCTTAGTAAAGTAAAAAGTGATCTCAACTTCCCTCCTGGGAACATGCTGTGCATTTCATGGAAAAATCTAGGTGAGATCTGGAAGTTCCTTCTATCATTGCCTTGAGGGAACGGAGGATGAGATTCTGACTTAATTCTTCTGGTTTGCATCCATTGTCTTTGGACAAGACATTGTCATGAATGATTCCATGAAATGATTTGTTACAGAGAAATTGTGTATACTATTCTTTCTGACATTTGCCTCATGTTTACTGAGTTTCTGCTCTGCACCAGCCAAGCAGTTCTCTGTGAAGAGAAAGCAAGAGTGTGATAATCTCTGGCCTTGAGGAAAGTGTCGCAAAGTGGAAAATAAAAAGCTAGTTACTTAGCAATAAATGGACCAGTGTGATGAATTCGGTAATAAAAAGAAGCACAGTTGTGCCCGTACCTGGGGTGGATATGGGCTGGGATAATTAGATTTCAGGGAAAAGTGATAGATATATTTTGAAGGATCAGAGTTAGCTAAAGATAGTTTAGTACAGGTTGGCGGAACCTCCATGTGCTCAGACAGGGAAACATGGAACAATATGAAAAATACTACTTGCTCCAAACATAAGTAAATTGATGTGTGTTTGCTTGTTTGTTTGCCCCAGTTTTCATTTGGGGAACTTACAAGAAATGAAGGCAGGCAAGAAAGTTGAATCCAAAACATGGTGCTACTCGTATGTGAAATAGCAATGAGATAACAATGAGACACATTCAGAAGTGAAACATGGAAGCGGCTTCTAGAAATGTATTTTTTTAAATCTATTCAACTCTATTATTCACAGCAGAAAAGGAAGTGCAAAAACTGATACAATTGTGAAACAGTTAATCACATTAACTTAACATTTTTTCAACCTCATTCTTGGATAACATGTGGACAAGCTGGTTTTCCATTTCTTTTTTCCCCCAGATAATCATGTGCCTTTAATATCACTGGCATTCTGCATGATCCTAAGAAACCTCAAATATATTTATCTTGTAAATTTTCTCAGGTTCTTGCTTTTGGTAAAGTTAATCAGAAATATGATTTGGGCTATACTCCAATAGACAGCAGTTTTACAACTCCTAAATAATGTTGTCATTTACAAATTTTACCTATCATATTCTGTCTCATATAATAATTCCCCAAATTCTTAAGGTTTATGTTTTCCCTGAGAAAAGGACCCTGAGGCTCTGAAATAAGTGACTTGGGTGAGGTCGCATGATTGAAAGGGTAGAGTTGGATTCCAGCTGAATTCAAGGGTCCATTGCTGACTGCCTCAAAGGAGCCATCAAGTTGCGATTTTGAGCCATGGCCAGTGAGGACGCCAGGGGCACCTCTCTCAGGGCTGCTCAAGTCAGGCCATGGCAGCTTATGTTTTTCTCTTGGCTGTCAGGCTGTTCAGGGAGCCTCACCCACCTTCCAAGTCTCTAGTAATTGATAATATTTTATTCTGGTTTAATAAACCTCCATAACTGAATAAATAACTTGCTGTCATATATATTTTAAAGTTTTTAAAAATATATTTTTATTGATTTCAGAGAGGATTGGAGGGGGAGAGAGACAGAAACATCAATTCTGATAGAGACTCCTTGATTGGCTGCCTGCTACACAACCCCCTCTGGTGATTGGGCCTACAACCCAGGCATATGCTTTTGACTGGAATCAAATCCAGGACCCCTCAGTCTTTAGGCCAATGCTCTATCCACTGAGTCAAACCAGCTAAGGCATATATTTTAATGACACCCAAGTAAATGAGGAAAATGAATGTGTTGTGAGAGTGGAAGTGTGACAGCTCATAGGATGGAGATGGGTAAAGAGAGAGAAAAAAGTCACCCAATGAACACCAAAACCACACTTTTTTCCTTAAAGGGAAAACCTAGCTAGAGATCTAAATCAGTGTACCATGGAGTCACTTTTCCAGGAGTTTATATCCCAGCCAAAGAATTAAGAAGGGAGGAAAATTTGAGAAAACTTGTGATAAATAACAACTTCATAATTGATGATTGTTTGCAAAGGAACTTCTCTTCAATTTAGTGATTCAATCTGTAGTAATTCTCCATATTGGATGATTTCTGATACAGCCCCTTCAGAGTGATGGACTGCTTAGGGTAGGAAAGAAAGCGATCGATAGATTCAGCCTAGAGATAGAACAGGCGAATGTCAAACTGTGTGGGAAATGCAAAATTAGACATCCACCTAGAGAGAGTCAATGGGGGACTGTAGATGAATATGAAGATGATAGTGTGGTGATACAGGGATGGCTCTTCAAGGATACAAAGAGTGATTGCAGATAAATATGAAGGAAAATAGTAAAGGAATACAGAGGATGTTGTACAGAGGAGTTACAGAGGGTGATTCTCCAGGGATACGGAGGATGGCTCTACACAGGCATACAATGGATGGTTATGAATGCATATGAAGGATGATAGTACGGTGATACAGAGGGTGATTCTACAGGGGTAGATACAGAGAATGGCTGTAGAGGGATAAAGAGGATGTTTGGGGTGACAAATTGGAAGGCCCAGGTAAATGTTCCAAAGTGTGCCTCTTGGGAATGGGCCAAATAGGGGGTTTTCTCACCCAAACCTCTCAGTAGTACTAAAGTGAAGCTCTCTTAATAGCCAAACTGTCTTTTATTTATTTATAAGTATACTAGGGGCCCGGTGCACAAAAATTTGTGCACTCGGGAGGTCCCTCAGTCCAACCTGTGCCCTCTCACAGTCTGGGACCCCTCTGGGGATATCCACCTGCTGGCATGTTTGGTCAGCATGGGTGAGGGGCTGATGGCTGTTTGCAGGCTGGCCAAGCCTCCCAGTGTGGACCCTCACCCCATTGGGGTGTGGCCAGCCTGGGTGACGGGCTGAGGGCCATTTTCAGACTGCCCACAGCCCCTTCAGGTTTTGGGGCCCTACTAGGGTACCTGGCCAGCCTGGGTGAGGGACTGATGGCTGTTTGCAGGCTGGCCAAGTCCCCCAGTGGAAACCCTCACTCCATTGGGGTGTGGCCAGCCTGGGTGATGGGTTGAGGGGCATTTTCTGGCTTTTAGGCTGCCCACAGCTCCCATTGACCCAATATCCCAGCAAGGCTGGCTGGAAGCAAGTTCCCGGGATTTATTTATCTTCTATAGTTGATACACTGTTCCTTTAAGCTGAGCCTAGGCAGGTGAGGAAGCCTTCTGTTGGCTTCAGCTCTGTGGCTTCTATAATTGAGATAATGTTGCAAATATGTTGTTGCCTGGAGCCAGGAGAAACCCAGTGGCGGGCAAACAGTTTTACTCCTGCTGCAACAGAAGCTGGCTGTTTACTCAGCTCCGTGAGTGCCGGCCTCCATCTTAGCTGGGCTAATTTGCATACAGCTTCTCTGATTGGCTGGTGGGCGTGGCTTAGGCATCCCAAAGAAAAGGTCAATTTCAATATTATGCTTTTATTAGATAAGATACCGACATATTTATTTGAACTTTAGTGCCTTAGTTCTTTGCCATTTGCTCGTCATACCCCTTTGTATAAAGTGATATGGCTTAAAACAAGAATATAAATGGTATAAAATTTAAATTCTGATAGAGGATTTAAACATTTTGCTGCAGATTGCTTTTTTTCTGTCTATCAAATAGTAGTTATAAGTGATTGTTATTCTCCAGAAGTTTTCTTTCTATATGTTTGCCTTTCATATTTATCATTAGTAAACTCATGTCTAATCCAGAATCAGGACCTTGACTTCCACAAAGGCCTGTTATTCCCTTCCCATGAGATTTAATGAGACAGTGCCTTTACAAGGATGTTGCTGGATATATCCAAAGGGTTAAGGGCTTTCTGTTTTCTCATATGGGCTCTTTTTAACATATATATATATATATATATATATATATATATATATATATATATAAAATAAAAGAGCAATATTGAAATTGATTGTTTCTACAGAATGCCTAAGCCATGCCCATCAGCCTATCAGAGCAGCTGTATGCAAATTAACCCAGCCAAGATGGAGGAGACTGGCAGTTACGGAGCTGGAGTAAACAGGTGGCTTCCATTGCACCAGGAGTAAACTGTCTGCCAGCCGGCTGGGCTTCTCCCGGCTCCAGACAACATACTTGAAATATTGTCTCAACTATAGAAGCCTCAGAGCTGAAGCAAACAGCAGCCTTCTGTTGCACCGATGTTGGAGGAAACTGCCTGCCTAGAGTCTACTAAGGCAACATTCTTTCAATTATAGAAGCCACAGAACTGAAGCCAACAGGAGTCTTCGTTACCTGCCTAGGCCCCGGTTTAAAGGAACAGTATCAATTATAGAAGATAAATAAACTCCAGAAACCTGCTTCCAGCCAGCCTTTCTGAGACATTGGGTCAATGGGAGCTGTGGGCAGCCTGAAAACCAGAAAACAGCCCACAGGCCCGCACCCAAGCTGGCCACACTCCAGTGGGATGAGGGACCCCACCAGGGGGCTTTGCCAGCCTGCAAACAGCCATCAGCCCCTCACCCAGGCTGGCCCAGTACCCCAGTAAGGACCTAAAAGCTGAATTAACTGTGGGCAGCCTGAAAGCCTGAAAATGCCCTTCAACTCCTCACCCAGGTTTCCCAGGCACCCCAGTAGGGACTCAAAACCTGAAGGGGCTGTAGGCAGCCTGAAAATGGCCCTCATCCTGCCACCCAGGCTGGCCACACCCCAATGGGGTGAGGGTTCCTATTGGGGGTCTTGGCAAGCCTGAAACAACCATCAGCCCCTCACCCATGCTGACCAGACATGCCAGCAGGTGGACATTCCCAGAGGGGTCCCAGACTGTGAGAGGGCACATGTTGGGCTGAGGGACCTCCCGAGTGCACAAATTTTTGTGCACCAGACCCCTAGTGTGTGTGTGTGTGTGTGTGTATGAAGGAGGGATAGAGAGAGATAGAAACATTAATAGTGATAGGGAATCATTAATTGGCTGCCACCTGCACACCACGGGGGATTGTGCCTGTAGCTCAGGCATGTGCCTTGACCAGGAACCAAACTGTGACCTCCTGACTTATACCTGCCAGCCCAGTGTCACATAGACTGTATTGATTCTCATGTGATTCCTTTGAGATTTGCAGACTCAGCACAGTGAGGGGATCTCTCACTTGGCAATATCCCAGATGGGTCAGGAATCCTGAATCCTAAGAAACAGGAAAGGCAATGATAGAGCCTCAGGACACACTAAGGTTCTATCTCATTACAAAATAGTATTATAAAATATCTGCTTTTGAACTGCACTATACATAAATCTGTGTAGGAGCTATTTCACTGTTTACTGAGTCTTGGAAGTGCCTTTACCCCAACCTGGTAGAAATTACATTTTTACTTATTTAGTCCCAGAATTTCTGCATGCATCTAGCAGCATATTTAGGGCCAGCACCTTGTGTTGAAGAAAATGTGCTTGGCACAGAGTAGTTCTTTCATGCTTTAACTGTTAAATGAATTTAATAAAAAATAAATAAATAGGGTTATTTTCTTTCTCCCCATACTCTCTTCCTGGTCAAATGCACCCTCTGTTTGGTAGTCTGCTTTTTATTCATTAAATTTTTACTTCAAGGGTATATCCTGAGGCAATGTGGTACTGGCTTGATTACATTAATGATCCCCTGACTGGATTGTTTTTAGACAGAATGTTTGCTCTGTATCTGATTAGAGATAATAAAAGGCATCACACATTGAAGAAAAGAAGAAACAATGCCAAAATGGGGAATAGGAATTTATAATCAGAATTTGATAATGCAAAACTAGCATATCACATCATTTTCTTATATAATTCTAGATGGATTAAATGGTTGATATTCTGCTGAGGATAGAATTAAGAAGTTTGCTAGTGTGATTTTTTTTTAATGACTAGAGGCCTGGTGCATGGATTTGTGCACCAGTGGAGTCCCTCAGCCTTGCCTGCAGGGATCAGGCCAAAACTGGCTCTCTGACATCCCCTGAGGGCTCCCGAAGTGCAAGAGATCCAGTTTTGGCCCAATCCCCATAGGCCAGGCTGAGGGACCCCACTGATGTGGGCCTCTAGAGTGCATATGAGATCTTTGTAGTTAATCTCTTCCTGCCCTGCCCCCTAGCCCCCTCCTCTGAGATTCATCAGTCTGTTCCATGTTTCCATGCCTGTGGTTTCTGCTCCTGTGTTGCATGTCTGCTCCCTGGTGGTGTGTGTCATAGATACCAGCTGGTCAGGCTTTTATGTATATACTAGGGGCCTGATGCACAAAAATTTGTACACTGGGGAGGTGGGGAGTCCCTCATCCCAGCCTGTGCTCTCTCATAGTCTGGAACCCCTTGGGGGATGTCCACCTACTGGCGTGCCTGGCAAGCCTAGGTGAGGGGCTGATGGCTGTTTACAATCTGGCCAAGCCCCCCAGTGGGGACCCTCACCCAATGGGGGTGTGGCCAGCCTGGGTGAGGGGCTAAGGGCCGTTTTCAGGCTGCCCACAGCTCCCATTGACCCAACGTCCCAGCAAGTCTGGCTAGAATCCAATTTTGGGGGTTTATCTTCTATAATTGAAACTTTGTTGCCTTGAGCAGAGGCCTAGTCAGGCAATGAAGCCTCCTGTTTGCTTCAGCTCTGTGGCTTCTATAATTGAAACATTGTTGCCTTCAGCAGAGGCCCGGCCAGCCTAGGCAGGCAGTTTCAACTCCATCGCTGGTGCAATGGAAGCCTCCTGTTTGCTCTAGCTCCCTGGCTGCCAGTCGCCATCTTGGCTGGGTTAATTTGCATACAGCCACTCTGATTGGCTGGCAGGCGTGGCTTAGGTGTCTCAGAGTGATTATTAATTTGCATATTACTCTTTTATTAGAATATATATATATATGCCATCTTTTGATCATCTATTAGGAAAATAACTAATATCAACAATTTAAAACATGCTGTTTATAGAAAACAAAACATAGCTATGAAATACTCCGTTTTATATGTAGACTGAGGCTGCTATTACATCAGTTATCTGTCAAGCTGTAAAAATCACACTTTCTCTAAATTACCTAAGGAGTCACAATATTTGGATAATTGTAAAATTTTGAATATCAGAAATAGAACTCAAAGTCAATATTAATATTAAAATGTGCATTTATGTAGTATAGTTATACAACATTTTGGTTTGGACTATTATCATTTTACTAAAATATTATAATTCAACTTAAAGTAAATATGACTTTAGCTTCTATTTTAACCTCCCTACTTAATATTAAGTGTATGGCATTACTCACCTGACAATAGCAAACCTCTACAAGTGTGCTTACAATTGTCAATTTTGATGCAATCAATTTAGGTGTCTATATTTAATAGTGCATAAGGGCAATACTTTTTATGTGTTTTTATTTTAGGAGTCTTTTTTTAACAAAGAGATGCATTATACATATATATCATGTACTTACTAGAGGCCTGATGCACGAAATTTGTGAAAGAGTAGACCTTCCTTCCTCCAGCTACTGGCACTGGCTTCCCTCTGGCACCCAGGACCTGGGCTTCCCTCACAGTCCCAGCTTGGTCCGGAAGGTTGTCTGGAAGGACGTCTAGTCTAATTAGCATATTATGCTTTTATTGTTATAGATTGTAAAATTTAAGTATTTTATAGTATTTAATTTAAAAAGTTGCCCTGACCACGTAGATCAGTTGGTTAAAGCATTATTCCAATATGCCAAGGTTGCAGGTTCTATCCCGGATTATTGCAAGAGAGCAATCAGGGCACATATAAGACACAACCAGTGAATGCATACATAAATGGAACAATGAACTGATGTCTCTCTCTCTCTCTCTCTCTCTCTCTCTCTCTCTCTCTCTCCCTCTCTCTCTCTTTCTCAAATAAATAAATATAAATAATTTTTTTATAAAAGAAGCAGTCCCTCACCACCACTTGGAATCCCTCACTTCTGCCCTGTATGTGAAATGTTACACACAGATATAATAGTTTGGAGTGTAGAGCTCTTCTACTTATACAAACATTCCTATGCATATACTACATTAACATGTAAGTTTATTCATTTTCACTAAAGGTGACATTATATTAAACATATTACTCTGCAACTTACTTTTTTTCACATAAAATATGTCTTAGGGAGCTTTTATTTGGCATAATTAAATAATCATGAAAATGAGTGCATCCTTTCCATTTCAATGGCTAAAGGGTACCCCATAGCATAGCTGTATCATTATTTATTTTACCATCTCTTTGCAATAAACCTTTTAGTTGTAATTTTTCACAATTATAAAGAACAATCAATTAACATTTTTGAATCTTGATTTATACCTTTTTTTCCACTTTGAAAAGTTTTATTTCTATTGTATAGATTTCTTGTTTGGAATTGCTAAATTATCCACTTATGTTCTTTGATAGATGTGTCCAAATTGCTGAAGGGACTTAGGACTTTGTACAAAGACTCCAGGGAAATTATTTCAAAAGGGACTGTCCTGACTCAGGGTGAAAGGGTCTCCACCCTCAGAGATAGGCAGAGGATGACATTAGTCACAACCTCTATTTGCTCAGAGCTTGCCAGAACCCTTAGCAGGTGAACCCTTAGCTGACAGAGCCCTCGTGGAGTTCCTCATTTTCTCTCTCTGCCTCTGTCATTTGTACCATGCCTGGTGCTGCTTCCAAGGTCCATAGCAAGACTCAGCTAAGTGCACATACATGCCCGTGTCTGCCTTCTTCCAAAGCATAGAGTCTTCATCACTAAGAAGGAGAGAGAAGAGGAAGAGGAGCAAGAGTGGGAGAAAAGGGGGGAGAAATGGTTCTATCTTCTTTGCAAATATGCTGTATAGGTTTTTAGTGAAAACATTGTGAGTTGATGTGTGTAATTACTTGGAACTCACACAACTGAATTAATATTTAGAAGTCACAGTGCGTTTTGCTGGAAGCACCCTCATTGTCTATAGGTAAGAGGTAATTTATTCCAAGTAATATTTTATCATGTAATGGGATGGTCACATCCTGGATTTGCCACTTGTTAACTATAGATTCTAAATCACTTAGCCACTCTGAGCTTCAGGTTCCTATTTTATAAATAAAAAATTAAATTATCTCTGGGGAGTACTGGCTGAGTTCACAATAATTTACACAATGTATTCGGTTCTCAAAATGTGTTAGCCATCATTTCTACTAATCTTTCTATTTTTACAGTATCTTAAACAAACTGTAAAAGGCCACCTTTATTTACAGAAGTTAAACTAATTTCTATGAAATGTATAACAACATACGTACACTAACACAAGGTAATCAAAATAGCATATTCGAACAGTCGAAGATATCACTCAGCCAATAAACTCTAGGTGAAATGACACAAGAACACAGAAAGCCCCTCTCCCCAAAACAGGGCTGCCCCCTGCAAATCCCCTAGTAAATCACCATGTAGATAATGGGCGCCTGCAACAGAAGTCAGCCAGGAGATTGCTTGTAATTGTGGAACTGGGGAATGTGGACTCCGGCACTCCTGTCAAGGTGACACTGTAACCTTAGGGCACACAGGCCTGGGAAATGATTGCAAAGTGGTAAACTGAAGCCTGATCAATTGAATTGTACCTTGGGTGTGGAAAACCTGTGTGAATGGAAGGGGCATGGTCAGTCTGAGACCCAGGAGAACAGCTCACGGGCTCAAGGCCTGGTGCTGTTACTCCAGAACTGTCCTGAGTAGATGGAAACTAAAGGTGGGAAGCGGCAGCTCTCACTCAGCTCATAAGCGAGCTGTTCTCTGTGGGAGCAGGACTAGGGCAGGGGACTGGAGAGCCTGGTGGTTTCAGCAAAGGCTTTCCCCACTTATATTCTGGCCTCTCCACTTGTAAGTGATGCACCCTGAGTAGCTTGGTAACCCTCTGAACCTCAGTCTCCTCCCCTGTACAGGCAGATAATGACTATAACATCATCAGGGGGTTGTTCTGAGGATTAAATAAGATAAGGTATAAAACTCTATCTTGATATTTACATGGGCAGGAAAAGGCAGATCCTACGCTCAGCTCCAGTGATGAAAGATCTTTGGCTGAATTCCAAAGCCATCAGCAGATTCTAAAAATAGAGGTCCCAAACTCCAGCAGTGCCTCTAATGTTCTTTAAAATGAAATTCTCTTTGTAAAAGGCAATTGTAGTTTTAAATAATGTTTTACTCACTCTATTATGTTAAGTATTTTGGAATTTGGACCCTACTTATAAAAAACAGAGACCTCTTCAAAAGTTTTAAGCTATGAAAAATGAATTCTGTAAGCTTTACCTCTGTAAGCATGTTTCTGAAAGCATTGTGGAGAAGAATAAGAATTGAGATTAAAAGCAGGAAGCCAAGTTAGGAAACCAGACCAAAGCCCAGGATAAGACTCTGAGGCCTCCAAATAAAACTGAGTCCAGGGGTTCTTTATAAATGCAAAATGTATAAAGAACTCAAACAACTAAACATTAGAAAAACAAACAATCCAATTAAAAACTGGGCAGAGGACCTCTCCCAAGAGGACACACAAATGGCCAATAGACATGAAAAGATGCTAGTCCCTAGTCATCAAAGAGATGCAAATTAAAACCACAATGAGAAATCATTGCACACCAGTCAGCATGGCTGTCATCAATAAATCAGCAAACAAGTGCTTGTGAGGATGTGGAGAAAAGGGAACCTTAGTGCACTGTGGGTGAGAATGCAGACTGGTGAAATCACTGTGGAAAATAGCATGAAGTTTAATCAAAAAATTAAAAATAAAACTGCCAATTTTAGTAATATATTTGAGAAAACATGAAACACTGATTCAAACAAATATGCACACCCCTATGTTCATTACAGTTCTATTTACAATAGCCAAGATCTGGAAGGAGCCCAAGTGCCCATCTGTAGATGAGTGGCTTAAAAAGCTGAGGTACGTTTACAAGGGAATACTACTCAGCCACAAAATATAAGGAAATTTTATCTTTTGCAGCAGCATGGATGGACATAGAAGATATTAAGCTAAGTGAAATAAACCAGTCAGAGAAAGATAAGTACCATTTGATTTAATTTATATGTGGAATCTCATGAACAAAACAAACAGAGAGAATAGAAACAGACTTATAGATACAGAGAACAGACTGACAGCTGTCAGATGAGGGGGAGGGGAGGCTGGGGAAGCTGGGTGAATTAGGCAAAGGGATTAGGCAAGCAAACAAACAAACAAAAAAACTCATTCACATAGATAAACAGTATGGTGATTACCAGTAGGTGAAAGGGTTAGAATAAGGTGACCAGACGTCCTGCTTTTGGAGGGACAGTCCCGATTTTTAACAGTTTGTCCCGCATCCCGCAGCATTTTAAAAAAGTCCTGATTACTCTTTGTAATATTTTAAGTAATAATAAAAAATAAATAAAAAAAGAACCCCCCACTCGGTTAATGGTGTACCACTTTAAATCTGGTCACCTTAGGTTAGAAGGAAGTGGAAGACAGTAAACGGGTATTAACGGTGATGGGAGGAGACAAGACTTTGGTTGGTGAACACAATGTGATACACAAATTATGTGTTATAGAGTTGTACACCACTGGCTCAGTAGTTCAGTTAGAACATTGTCTGGATACACAAAATGTGTGGGTTAGATTCCCGATCCTCCCGATTGGGGCACATACATGAATCAAACCAATGAATGCATGAACGAGTGAAACAACATCTCTCTCTCCCCACCTCTACTCCCACTCCCGCCTTCCTCTCTAAAATCAATCAATGGCTAAAAATAAAAATAAGTGTGAAACCTATGTAATTTCATTAGCCAATGTAACCCAAATAAATTCAATTTTTAAAAAAAGAGGAAAAAACAAACAACAGCAACAAAAACTAAGGCCAAGGGGATGAAGAAAGGGCAGTTGAGCTGAGAGACATAAAGAAGGTGAGATGGATGGAAGGTGATCAAGAATAAGTGAGGAGCCCGGCAGCGTGATTCAGTTGTTTGGAGCATTGCTCTATACAACAAAAGGTTGAGGGTTTGATTCCCAGTTAGTGAATATACCTACATGCCTGTTTGATACCTGGGGAAGCAGACAACCAATCCATGTTTCTCAAATCAATGTTCCACTCTTTCTCTCTTAAAAAAATCCATAAAATATATTCTCTGGTGACAAAAATAAAAAGTGAGAAAAATATAAGAGATAAAGACCTGCATTGGGTATAGAATTAGCAAGTGGGGACATGGGGTCAGGTTATTCACAGAATTGAGTAACACAGACAAGCAGGCTAGCCAATCCCTGAGAAAAGTGGCAATGGAGCAGGTTAGGGCATATTAGTTAGGAATGGCTTCCGTTGACATCTAAGGGAATGCTTAGCAGGCAGTTAAAGAATATGTATTCATGGAAAGAAAACACTGTTGTGTAACAGAAAAGGTGGAAACACTGTGAAATGCTGTACCAAAGTCGAATAGGTTAGAGATTGACATATTTCATGGAAATTAGCAATTCAGTGAGAGAAATTTCCATAGAGTGAAGGGAGAGAAGACTGATTATGGTTCTTGATGGAGGAAAATGAAGAACACACTGATCTGGCAGAATGTGAGCAGTGCCATGAAGACTTTCCATAGCACCTCTGAATGCTTCTTCTTTCATTTTCCAAACACCTCCTAAATATTCATCATGGTAATATTTTATGTTCAACAGTAGACTCACAAAATCTTGAGAGACATTTTAATTCCTTAAAAATCAAGAAACATTGGGTAAACTTTGGTTGTATCCTATATTATAAAAGCCAAATATGCTAAGTGTCTGGTCATCTAATCATCTAGTCAAATAATCAAAGCATAATATGCTAATGATATGCTAAGGCTACTTAACTGCTCGCTATAATGTGCAATGAGCACCAGGGTGCAGACAGTCAACCAGTTGACCAATCAGGACTGAGAAAGATGGGTTAGATATACCCTGGAGCTTTCCTAGTCCCTCCCCAGCTGGCCAACCTCCTGCATTTATCCCTGGCTTTGATTGTGCACCAGTGGGGTCCCTTGGCCTGGCCTGTGCCCTCTCACAATCTGGGACCCTTCGGGGGATATTGGAGAGCCAGTTTTGACCCAATCCCCATAGGCCAGGCCAAGGGACCCCACCCACCTGCCAGAGGGACCCCACTCCCTCCACAGATGCCCTTAGAGCCATGGTGTTGCCCCAGGTATGGCCTGCGGGGAGGGACGTGGGAGGTTGGCTCCAGGGTTTGTCCTGTCCATCTGCTCAGTCCCACTCCACTGTCCACCTAATTAATTCCCTTTCAATGTGCACAAATCCATGCACTGGGATACTAGTTGCTTGATAAAAGCAAATGGGAGCATGTGACATCTCACCATACATTAACGATACACTCATGAAACAGAGGCCCCTGTGGTGCCTGCAGTTCTGAATCTAAGATTCAGACACTAAACTGAGAAGAGACCACATTGACTGATTCTGGGCCATACTTTTGCTCCTGAGGATATTTTTCCAATTCTTTTTCTTAAAGTATATATTTTTATTAGGTCTTGTGTGTTTGTTGAGACTCACATTCCTTGTACCCTTAAGGCCTCCATAATCTGGAATCTGTAGTTGGTCTGCTCCTTTATCTTTCAGCAACAGAGGACTTCCTTTCTTATTTTCCTTTAAAAATTGTATTTCACATTTCAATTTCAAACTTTACTGGGAATTTCATCAACTATTTGAGTCCCTACTATGTAATAGTTAGTGTCTTAGTTGACATCATACAAGGAGTGTGTTGAAGAACATTGATTCAGCCCATGCCAGTCTGAGTCAAATGACAATGCTTTTCATTACAACACAGCCACATGTATACTTACAATGTATGTAAGTACCCTGTCCCCTTATGGAGAGCCTCCTATATTCCAAACAAGGACAAAGTCTCTAAAGTTTTTATTCAAATAAAACTGGTTCAAAAAACCAGTTCATGTGTAGAAAGTCAAATTTACAGCTATAGACTCCCTGCTTATCAATAGGCACCACCATAATTTTTATTATTTTCTTTCAATTAAAATCCACTACCACCACCCATTCTTCAGATATTCTACCTATTAATGCTTTCAAAGGTGTGAATTATATGTGTCACTCATAAATTAAATCCAATCTTATTCTCAATGTGACCCTAAGAGTATGAATAAATATTCAAACTCCTTTTAATGCCTAGGTTGTCTGTCAGCTGAACATATTTCTCACATAGATTTTATTGGTCAGTGCAGTGTTGGTTCCTACCACACTGAGGTTTTAAAAATTTCAAATTAATTTTGAAGATTTAAAAAATGAGAATTTTTGCATTTATATTCATGAATAACATAATTGCTTCTTTACTAATGGATGTCACTGCCTCCTTTAAGAAAGAACACCTATTTTCTACCAGTCCTCTTGTCTCTCTTTTTCTCTCTCTTTGTCCCTTGACAGTGAATCTGTGTGTCAGTTTTCATTTAGAATCTAATACAAAGCCATTTTTATTCCTTGTCTGGTCCCTGTAGGCATTTGACTTTGGATCTGTTTCTATCTCATTAAACAACTGTAGAGAATAGTTACATTTACTTACATGTTTATTTTAGTTTTATGATCAAAATTGTTTTTGATAATGTGCATTGCATTATCAAACCTAATATGAGTGCCTTTTCTCTTTTATTTGGAAAATAGTTTTATTCTTAGAGTGCTATTTGCATATCCCTATATTTGGACACAAGGACATCAAATGGATTTAGACAAGAGGACAGCGTGTAAGGGAGGCAGTGGTTAGCTTTAATGAATTTACCATTTCACCTTGAAACTAAAGTGAAGAGAAACAAATCCTATAGAAATACAGAATAATTTGAGAGAAGATGTGAGTTTTGTCTATCTACTCTGACTGCTTGCAATTAGCTTTGAAGTCTCTTACTGAAAAGATATCAGTATGTGAAGACTCAAAATTTATCCTGTGTCCAGGTAGCATTCAGAGATATACTTTCAAATAGAAACAGCAATCTTAGTTCAGATCAAAATTAGTGTTACTACTCCCATTGTTCAGCATTTCCCATAGATAAGACACAATGCTAAGTGACTATATAATCTCATTTAATCCTCTCTATAACTCTGTGATATAGAATATATCTCCATATTAAAGCTGAGGATACTGGGAAAACTCAGAAATAAAGTGGTTTGCCTAAGCTAGCACAGCAATAATCTCAGGTAGGGCCTGAGATTCCAGAATAAATCTGTCTGCTTCTAAAGCTCTATCCTCAAAATCACTTGTCATACTACTTGTTCCTTGCTGTGTTTCCCAAATTATTAATCTGGAATATTAGTTTGTTGTCTCTAAACTCAGAGCTGCAAATGGTAATGAAATGTAATGTTGGTTTTGAGTGTTTTGTGACTTCTTTGAGGATATGGAGAAAGAACCAATATGAATCTGCACCTTCATGCTCTTGTTATCAACTGGCTGCATCAGATACTTCATCCTGAATATTGGAGCATGCCACAATGCCTTCGAGTTCCTCTTACCAGCATGATCAACTCTGTGTTTAACTGAGACTGTTAGTGGGATGTCCACCCACTTGTGTGTGGTTCTCACACTGCCTCATATGATTCAGTTCTGCTCAGATTAACATAGATTTATGACATACTTGTCAAATTATACTTGAGATATATATCAAGTATATGACTATGCCCTTGCCCCTTCTGTCGTGTGACCTTAGATAAGTTTCCTAATATCTCCAAGCCTTAATTTCCTCATTGCTAAACAGGAAAAATTGTACCACCTGCCATAGAGGTGTTGTGTGGGAAAAATAAACTCATTCCTTAGTATATTGTGGGCTCAAAATATTTATTAATTCAATACCAGTTTCTTACCTACATTTTATTTTTATTTTAAGTTAAATGGTATGTTCTTATCAGTAGTCCAGAAACACAACTTACAAAGAGAAAAAAAATCAATAGTTTACCCTATTATTTTAAAATTATTTTTTGACTAGTCAGTTCCCTACTTGAATAGTTAACAAAGATACAGCCAGAGTCTCTAACAACCAAGATCCTTACCACACAGACAAATATGAAGAGCAGCAACATAAAGATTGACTGCAAATCCTTGCCTGTGCATAGCATTAGAAGGTGGCAGAAGCACCCTAAGTTATTCGACACTGTGGCTGACAAGTCCTTGGAGAGATGCATGTGGGATTTGTGATGCCCATTTCAAGTGAGCTCCGGAGTCAGCCAGTCTCCTCATGGAGAGGGCGGCATTTCATGTTATCTCAGCACTGTGCTGGGCAGGCTGTGCTCTCCGCTACAGCAAGCAGAAGCCTGCTCTGGAAGGACTTAGGGAAAATGCAAAATCTGCTTGTTTGAGGAAGCTGGCCATCGGTTTTGCAATTGGCATTCCAGATCTCACACACATTTAGGAGATGAAAGGCCCTCTGTTCCTCTCCTCCCTGCCCCATCCTGCTGCAACTACCCAAATCATTTTTAGAAAGAGGCGTCTTGGTAAAGCATCTTTAGGTTACCCACATTGTCTCCTCTTTTGTCTTACGTTTATGTTTTTCAGGACAAATGATACTGGTTTTCTTTCCTTCAAAGACCACTTGCCTGTCACTCAGATAGTTATCACTGATACCAACCGATCAAACTCAGAAGCTGCGTGGAGAATTGGTCCCTTGCGTTGCTATGGCGACCGTGAGTACTAGTGAAAGAAGCTTTCCTTTTGCAGTACATAAGGACAGGATGTCCAATTTTCCCCTTTTCCCTTTCCCTGCAGTTCCCCAGCCTTCAGAGTTATCATCCACATGCCCAGCTCTCTGTATCCCATTTCAGAACAGTCAACCAAGCTCAAGGATTTTCTTACTTGCAGGACACTTCTGGAATGCAGTCTCCTTTAATACAGAAGCCTCCTACCTGCACTTTCCTACCTTCCATGCTGAATTCAGTGCTGACATTTTCTTCTATTTTAAAACCACGGCTCTCTCTGGAGTTTTCCTAGAAAACCTTGGCATTACAGACTTCATCCGCCTTGAAATAAGCTGTAAGTTCCCTCCTTTATGAATTACTAATGTAATTGGTCAGCAGGAGAAATTTCAGTCTTACCTTTGCCACTTAGTGCCTGTTTGTATCACAAAATTAATCTCACTGGATATCTGTAAAATTAGCAATGACAATTTCCAGTTCCTTCTAAGGCTTTTTGCATTATTGTACCTACCAGTATTTAATCAGTCATTCTCTCACCACATTCCTGCATCACCCAAATGTTCATGGCTACCTATGGCAGTATTCTTGACCTGATCCATGGGTATTTCTTACCTATGACTTAAGCTTCCAAACCATAGGTGTGTTCATTACAGTTTCCATGGAAAGCTAAAGTGTTGTTTTTATGCCTTAACTGGGGCCCATTTTTTTGTTGTTATTGTACTTTTGCTCTGAAAGTAATTTCCTCACTTACATTCCACCACTAGGAGTGTGTCACTACCCCCATGAGATCCCCATTGTTTCTCTCCCATTGCACCATGAACTTGCATGTATCTAATGCATTTGATGACAGAATATATCTTTTTTTTAACATCCTATCTCCTATATATATGTTATATTTAGAAATAATCATAAAGTTAAATGAAAATAGAATTCAGATGGCAAGATGTCCTATTATGAAAATTTAATATCTAATCTTGTCAATAAAAATAATCTAGTACAGAAAAAAGACAATATGATATATAAATACTTTCCACTTACATTAATTACTTTTTATAAAAAGGAAAAATCATACCTACTTATTGGTTTGTCTAGTAACAATAATAAAATTAAAATTTCTGTTCCTTAAACCTTAATTCCACAAATTTATTAATGACTTCATAAAAATTATTAAAAAAATATAATCAGGTTTATCTACCTATTTTTTCTCAAATTTATTAAAAGGTACTTTTTATAAATTTTGAATTAATTGTTTTTTACATGGGTAATAAAAGTATAAATGTCAGGAACTATTTTAGACATAAGGATAAGGTTGGTACAGATTCATAAAAATTCTTATTTTATAATTTTTAAAAATTGCAATACTTTCCATGTAAATTTTTCAGAATTAAATATAATAACTTCAAATATCTCTGCAATAAAAAAAATAATCTACTAAAATATTTTTATCAGAAAATTCATCATAAATTGCTATTCTATTTGGTAAAAATCTAACAGAGTTGCTGAGGATTTGAAAGTACTTGAGCTCTCTCTGTGTGTAGTTTGTGTCTGCAACTTCTGTGATACTACATATGTGTTTCAATAGATTTGAGTTAAACAATACTAGCACAGTAATTATAAAAGTAAAAACTCAAGAACTTGAGTTCTTACCCTTAAAAATAAATGCATACAGGGTATAATAAGAGAAGGTTTATAGTAATGTGGAACAGTTTATTCTTGTGTTATTATTTATTAACTAGAGGCCCGGTGCACAAAAATGTGTGCACTCAGGGGGTCCCTCAGCCCAGCCTGTGCCTTTTCGCAGTCTGGTACCCCTTGGGGGATGTTCACCTGCTGGTGTGCCTGGCCAGCTTGGGTGAGGGGCTGATGGCTGTTTGCAGGCTTATCAAGCCCCCAGTGGGGACCTTCACCCATGGGGGTTGGCCAGCCTGGGTAAGGGGCTGAGGGTCATTTCAGGCTGTCCACAGCCCCTTCAGGGTTCAGGGCCCTCCTGGGGTGCCTGGCTGGAAGCAGGTAATAAATCTGGGATTTATTTAACTTCTATAATTGAAATTTGTTGCCTTGGTCTCCCACTCGAAGCCTGGGTTGCCCCTGGGAGCCCAAGATCCCAGCCTGGCAGGTATCTGGGCTTTGTTTATCTTCTATAATTAAAACTTTGTAGCCTTGAGTAGAGCTCAGGCTCCACAGGGCCCTGGCTTCTTCCATTACCCGGGGCAACTCCAGCTCCATGGCCGCTGTCCTCTTACTTGAATTAATTTGCATACTTGCTCCTGATTGGTTGGTAGGTGTGGCTTGTGGGCATGGCTTGTGGGTGTAATGAAGTGAGGGTTAATTTGCATATTACTCTTTTATTAGATTAGACTAGAGGCTGTATGCACAAAATCTGTGCTGTGTGTGTGTGGGAGGGGGGGGACGGTCCCCTCAGCCCAGCCTGCACTTTCTTGCAGTCTGAGAGCCCTCAGGGGATGTCTGACTGCCATGGAGGCAGGAGAGGTTCCTACCACTGCCGCTGTGCTCTCCAGCTGTGAGCCCTGCTTCTGGCTGCGAAGCACTCCCTCTGTGGGAGTGCACTGACCACGAGGGGGCAGCTCCTGCATTGAGTGTCTGCTCCCTGGTGGTCAATGCACATCATAGCAACAGGTTGTTCTGCGGTTCAGTTGATTTGCATATTAGCCTTTTATTATATGGGACTATTGTATTATTTTTCATACGGACAACTGTAAACCTACTTTTACTTCACCCTGTGTATTTGAGTGTGCATGTTCAGGAGTCACCAGTGGATCTGGCATTATCTGTGTTAATTTCCCTTTTGCACATAATATTTTTTAAATAGTAAGTAATAAAAAGTGCTCTTGAGGCTTATATGCATATGATTAAAAATAATACTAACATTAGCATGGGTAGAACTTAAACAAAAAAATATCATTTTTGTTAGAGAACTGTGTTATCATTGATGTTTAGAATCACTGATGCATGGGAATGATGAAAAACAGATCTATTTTCAGCTGTGTGGGCTACTTTTCTGATTTGCTGCACTCAGGGTACCCCTTTATGTGTAGGTGGACTGCTTGCACGGCCTTGCCCATATTGTACCCATAACCATGGAGACTCGCACATGTCATTAGGAGGCTCATTTATCTGCATCTAAATGGATGTGTTCTGTAGCTTGATTGAAGCAATTGACCATCTAATATAATAAAAGTGTAATATTGAAATTGACTGTTTCTTCTTGATGCCTAAGCCACATCCACCAGCCAATCAGAGTGACTGTATGTAAATTAACCCAGCCAAGATGGAGGCCAGCAGTCACGGAGCTGTAGTAAACAGGCAGCTTCCATTGCAGCAGGAATAAAACTGTTTGCCGGCCACCTGGGCTTCTCTGGGCTCCAGGAAACAATATATTTGCAACATTGTCTCAATTATAGAAGCCTGGATTTGAAGCAAACAGCAGTCCTGGCTGTGACTACTAAGGCAACATTCTTTCAATTTTAGAAGCCACGGAGCTGAAGCAGACAAGAGGCTTCATTACCTGCTTAGGCCTCAGCTTAAAGGAACAGTGTATCAATTATAGAAGACAAATAAACCCCAGAAACCTGCTTCTAGTCAGCCTTGCTGGGACATTGGGTCAATGGGAGCTGTGGGCAGCCTAAAAGCCTCAAAACAGCCCTCAGACCTATACCCAGGATGGCCACACCCCAATGGGGTGAGGGACCCCACTGGGGGGCTTGGCCAGCTTTCAAACAGCCATCAGCCCCTCACCCAGGCTGGCCAGGTACCCCAGCAGGGACCCAAAACCTGAAGGGACTTTGAGAAGCCTGAAAGTCTGAAAATGGCACTCAGGCCTGCACCCAGGCTGGCCACACCCAAATGGTGTGAGGGACTCCACTGGGGGCTTGGCCAGCCTACAAACAGCCATCAGCCCCTCACCCAGGCTGGCCAGGTACCCCAGTAGGGACTCAAAACCTGAAGGGGCTGTGGGAAGCCTGAAAACAGCCATCAGCCCCTCACCCAGGCTGACCAGGCATGCCAGCAGGTGGACATCCTCAGAGGGGTCCCATACTGGGAGAGGGCACTGGTCGGGCTGAGGGACCTCCTGAGTGCACAAATTTTTGTGCACCAGGCCTCTAGCATTGCAATAATATGATCTCATCATATTCCCTTGAAAGCACAAGTAATGTCTTATCTACAGAAACCCAGAATTTAAGAGCTCCAGAAAGAAGGCAAAAGGCCCTGGCCAGAGGGGCTAGTGGCTGTGTCTGTGTGCTTCTTCTGCAAATCACCTCTGGCTGAATGTTCTCTCTGCAAGTGCACATGAGGAGTACAATGGAAGGGATTCTATTATTGGCAGTTTTGACCTCCTTTCACTACAACAACTGAGACTATCACTGGGAGGAAACTCCTGTCTTTAGTGTAAAGTAAGATCCGTGGTACCTAACAGCCTGGAACTGAAAATGTGAAGTTGAGTGCCAACCATTTCATAATGTGAATATAATAACCACAACATAAATTTAATAAAAATTAGGCCCCAAGGCCACTTGATTCATTCCAGCAGCAGCTAATGTCATGGCTTATCATCGCAGGGTAATGAGCGATGATTTGGTGTTAATTATGTTGCAATGTCCAATTTGTACTTTGTGGTGCTGTATTTTGACTTTCGGGTTGTACAAAAATGTTTTAAGTGGAAATAATATTACATTTTATGAAAATGTAAAATCCATTAGGATTAAGTTATAAACAACTTGACAATTAGGTACTGTTTTTATTCCTATTTTAGAAATGAGAACACTGAGCCTACACAAGATAGAAGATGCCTCAGGTCATAGGCTCCAGAGTCTACTCTCCAATTTTACTTTAAGGCCTTTAGCTTATCACTTCCCTCTAGATCAGGGCTCACATTTGTCAGAATGCAAACTAATTCAAGTTCTCAGTTACATGAAACTTTGCAGATTAAGGTTTCTTACACCAGGACCGGCTTTCTGTTAGGGTTTAAAGCTAAGTTCAGGGTGGTATTTGACCTTTGATAATTCAGGTCTTGCAGTTGAAGATTTTGTGAAATAAATACCCATTTTCTGTTTTGGGGTAAAGGAGAGGGGCTATCTCAGGGTGTTGGGAAAGAAGGGATGATTCCAGCTATTGAAAGGGGCTGTCAAAAAAAAAAAAAAAGAAAGGGGCTGTCTTTTCCTTAGCTTCAGTGTATTATTTACCTCTCCACTTCCTTCAGATTCAGAAAATTTTTATGTAATAATCTATATATATAAAAGGCTAAGTGACCATCCGACTGTCTGACCGGTAGCTATGACATGCACTGACCATCAAGGGGCAGATGCTCAATTCAGGAGCTTCTGAGTTGCCGTGGCTTGGCAGCAGGTATTCTAGGGTGATGCACCCTGGAACCAGAGAGAAGGAGCCTGATTCCGGAGTATGTCCCCTGAGAACTTCCCTCAAACAATCCAAGACCCCTAGGGAGATGTCAGAGAGCTGGTTTTGGCCTGATCCCCATAGGCCAGGCTGAAGGACCTCACCTGCAAGAGGGACTCTGCTCACTCCATAGACGCCCTTCAAGCTTGGCGCCGCCCCAGGTGCAGCCAGAGGGGAAAGACCATGGGAGGTTGGCTCCAGGGTGTATCCAACCCATCTCTCCAAGTTCCACTCAGCTGGCCACCTTCTAATTAATTTCCTTTCAATGTGCACAAATCCGTGCACTGGGGCACTAGTAGAAAATGTAATAGCATACACTCAATTGAGAAAAATGTGTTGATTAATTCTTCTTTTAGAGTCAGAATCTGCTTGCTATTTGGGAAACTTATTTGAGAAAATTATTCACACTGATTTTTTAACCTATAAAAAAGAAATAAAAATTATGCTTTTCTTAAAAGGTTATCTTGAGAATGAAATGATAAAATCTATGGTCAGTGCTTAGTGCAGAGCCTGGCAGAGCTCACTATTCCAACTGTGCTATGGCTGCTTCTCCTTCTGCCTCTCTCTTCATGGATCTATCACCATTGCTGCCACCCCAGCACCACCATCATCTTCATACCCTGACTTGAATGCAGATTGATACAGAAGGGCAGAATCAGGAAGTCTTCTTAGACTAGACACTTAACTTTCTGAGTTTCTCTCTCTCTTTTTTTAATCCCAGTAATCAGATGAACACTCATATCACATGTACTAATAACATAGCATGGGAGGAGCACTAGATATTCCAGGTGGTGGGTCTTCTCCTTGCAGGAGCAGAGCTCCCTAGCTAACCCAGCATTGATGGAATTCTGAACACAGTTGAAGCCAGAATAGACACAGGAAACCCAGAACCTTGGCACAAATGCATATTGATCAGATCAAATGCCAGGTCCCTATGCTATTACCTGAATTCTCACAATCAGGACCAACTGAGCCAAAATGAGAGCTTGACACTGAGTGTTTGGTAGATATTACTGCTAATGGTAATTTTAATAGTGCAAGGTTTCAATGAAGTCCTCTTTAGCTGGCTATGGGCACACGATCCTGTATGCCATTCATTCATGACATGATTGTGCCCTGAACATACTGACAACTCCCTTCATTTCTACCTGTTTCCCTTTCTGGTTTCAGCTCCTTCTGAGATCACTTTTGCAATTGATGTTGGGAACGGCCCCATAGAGCTCGTAGTCCAGTCTCCTTCTCCTCTGAATGACAACCAATGGCATTACGTTCGGGCCGAGAGGAACCTCAAGGTGACCTCGCTGCAGGTGGACAGCCTCCCGAGGATGAGCAGGGAGACTTCGGAAGAGGGCCACTTTCGGCTGCAGCTGAACAGCCAGCTGTTTGTAGGTAGGGGACATCTTAAGGCACCTGCCTGCTAGAAGCCCTACAAAACCACTCTGTGACCAGGACCAAGGGGAACTGCTTTTATTTGGACCTGAGAAATGATTAAAATGTGTCATAAAACATTTATAATGGTAAATTTTATTATACAAATTATTTCTTGCTTGCTCCTTTGCCACAGCAATAAAAGATTATGCCATCCCATAGCAAATTTTAAGGCGATCTCAGACTCTTTTTGTACCTTTTCTCCTTGCAGATATGACCTTCAGTTATCCAGGGGTCCCTATTATTTTTCATGTATGATTGTATTATGCCCTTAGCAAAAGAATAGATCAGCTACTTACCCCATAATGGCACTGGCTCCAAGTCAGTGGACCACACTCCCCCTTTCAGCTGATACCTAATTCCCATGAATTATCACTAACAGTGTAATAAATACACTGACCCTCTGAAGTGGATTTCCATTGCTAGTGATACGGGGAAGACACTGCTAGTTTTTAAACAAGGGTCTTCGTTGATCCACCTGAAATCACATCCTTGGGTGGCTGCCTTACTCTTGCACAGAAAAGTAGTCCTGGTCTCCAGCAAATGACTCTGCTGCTCATTTCCTCCACGAGACTCAGAATCAGGGTTTAGACAAGTGGTTCGTCTAAGCTGGCTCACACTGCTGGTCACAAAGCTGGAAAGGCTCAGACATTATTCACTGACTCATTCATTCATTCATTCATTCATTCATTCATTCATTCATTTCAGTCACTGAGCACATAAAATATGTCAGGACCTTGTTGGATGGTGGAGATTGGCAGGCAAGTTGTGTACACTACTTTCAGAGCACACAGTTGGGTTTGTGTGTGTGTATGAGAGAGAAAGAGAGAAAGGCAGGGGAGAGAAAGAGATAGAAAGGGAAAGAAAGAATGAGGGAAAGTGAAAGAGAAATTTTAGCTACATTTAGTTCAGGTAGCAGAGATCAGGACGGACTTATAGCTATAATTTAGAAATGACTTTTTATAAGAATGTTGAGCAGGGCACATAACACTTTAAAGTACAAAATAGAGCTGTAAATGTTGGGGATGTTATAATATTATCAAAGCCAAGAAACTGCTCTTCCATAAAAGTTGAAATTTAGATGCTTAAACATTTATATAAATACGTTCCAAATGTGGCTACTCTTTAGGATTTCATTTTCTTTCATTTTTTTTATTTAAACAACTCTCATAGTACATTGTCTTCTTGTTACCAACAAGATCTCATCAGCAGTCAATGGATGTTTTTATTAGTTTCCTTTAAATTTGGGTCTGTACAATTTTTAACTCTGAGGGAAGCAGCCACTTAAAGCACATAGGTGAAAGAAAAGTAACAAAATATGTAATATTTTATTTTCTCAACAGGAATTATGCTTCATCTGCAATGTTTTTCATTTCTAGCAGAAGCTAAGATATAAGTGATTAAAATTGTATGTTTATAAAGCATTTACTTAATTAATAACCTACTTAAATGATACAATTTACTATTAAAATATTTATAAATTTTATATGAATGTTTTAATTTTATTTAAACATCACATTTTATTTTTCTGAAGAAGTCTGTTAGTCATCAAGATTTAATGTGTTTCTTTTTGAAATCAATTCAAGTAGTTTGCAATTTTCATAAATTATATTCATGCCAAAGTTTAATTTATCTTCAGGCAGTATTTATGAATCTTTCAGGCTAAAATGTGCATATAAAGATAGAATAATTTTTGATGCTTTCATGAAAATTTCATGTAGCTATGAAATTATCATATGTCCTGAATATGTGATAACTTTCTGCAAGCCAACAGGGAAAAGAAGGCAGCAGGGCATCGTGACAGGTTTTCCCCCCGACGTTCTGATTAAATTGCTCACAGAGACAGTGAGCTGGGGGTGGGTGGGTCTGGAGGAGATATCTGGCTCAAGGTGGAGCCAAGGCCAGGTGTGGTGAGAGCACCTGCTTCTGTGTATCTCTCCAATAAATTCCATCTCAAATGTTACTCAGCTTTATTGAATCTGTCTTCATGCACTTGAAGAAAAATGCTGTTGAAGGCCATTTTAGTTGGTTGGTTTGAGTTTTGTTGTTTCGTGTTCAGTGATACATCCATTTAGAAATATTAGGAGGCTGAAAATGCTGAAGTTGCAATATTTCTATTTTTATAATTGACTGGTTCATAAAAAGAGCAAAAGCTAAAATAAAACAAACAAAAAGCATGCTCTACTTAGTTATAGCAGCCAAAATGCAGAATCACATTCTCTATCATTTAGAAATGTAGAGACTCTGGATATTGTTATGTATTAGGCAGAAAAAGATAGCATTAGTGTGCTCTTTCCTGGGATAGATTTAGTGCAGCACTACTTAAATATTAATTTGGTTGTGTCTGACCAGATACCTTTAGCCATTGAACTATTTTTCAGTCAAAACAGAGCATGGTTCAGTATTGCATTGCTGGTCCCACTGCTTGCTCATCAATGCTTCCTGAGCAGGAGAGATTGGTTGAATTTATAATATAGGACACCTCTACTCGTGGAATGTGACAAGCTGGAATGTTGCTACATTAGTCAATACATGCTGGATTCTCATAAGTAATATTTTCAGATCAGGCTTTTATCTCCATGAAAGTTACATTTACAACCAAGCAATTTTGCTGGTCACCTTACTTTAACAGAGTAGGAGAAACTTTATAACAGGTGGCCTCTGAAATGTCTGCTGCATACCTGGACTTCCATGTTTAGCACTCTCAGAGGTCTCACCCATCAGCTTTGCTGTTTCCTGCTAATGTGCCAGTCACTATGAGAATGAGGCAGGAGAAGCCCAAGAACTGGCACCATGGCAAATAGTGAAGCGAGAAGATCTGGGTATGGTTCCAGATGAAATGCTGATAGGACATAGGACCTTAGTAAGAAAACAATAGCCTAAGTACGCTCACACTCCTTACCCTCAGAGTGAGAATGGAGAGGCTGGGAAATGATATTTTGCAATTTGAAAATCTGCTATTACCACACACTTATGAGGAATGGCATCTTTATCCTTATGACATGTGTATGCAGCAGCAAGGAAAAGTCTCATTCTCCACAAATCTAACATCCCGTTGTCCCAGACATGCTGAAATTAGAGATTTGGCATTTCATAAAGGTGTTGGTCTGGGAATCTCATTTTTATGTGGCTTTACTTCCTTCTTACTTTTTTGGTCTTTCATGGAACTTCCCCCCTCCCTCCTTTTTAGCTTCGCTTTTTACCTGTGCCAAAACAAACTAAAGTTACTCCAAATATAACTCCTGGGGAAAATTCTATACTGACTTGATAAATCATAAAGTTGCAGAGATCCCAAATGCTACTCTTGCTTCCCCACTGGTATGGAATTAAAATTCCTGTTTTCAGGTGAACCGTGTCAAATGTGGTGAGGGCACCCAAGAGAAATGGAGGCTCCTGTACCTGCGCTGAGGAGGGCACGGGATTGAGCTGCATCTCTGGAAGCAGTGAGCATTTGCCCAGGTGCCACATGCAGGTTTTCTAAGAGACTGAAATGATGAAGGTCACGTTTTGAAGAGTTTGTTAATATTTAGTCCAAGGAAACAGCATCACAATGAACACTCTTAATACCAAGAGTCAACTGAGGAGTTTCATACAAAAGTGCGTCTAGTGAGGCCAGCTGATGGAGAAAGTTGTCAGGAAGAGTAATATAAAGCAAGAAGATAAATACATATGTATATATTACTTGGTAGAAGAAAACATGGAAGACACCAGGGAAGGAAGGGAAAAATCACTTACTTGCAGTGCCAAAGTGTCTAACCAAATAGTTCAATTTAGGATTTTAAGGATGTGAAAGTATACAGGCTTTGAAGGTTAAGAGGTCTCAGTCTGATTTCTGGCTATGCTGTGTTAAATCTGTTTTCATCTTGACTCTGGCCAAAGCAGTGTCTTTGACATTAAGTTTTCTCAATTATGTAAATGTGAATAACATAGATAATACATTTTTCCACATTGAGTATTTGATGAGTTCATTATAAAGTTTCTAGCATACAACAAATATGTTCAATTGTTTTTAGAATTACAGGCATTGGTCTGATTCTTAAACGTCTTACAGATTAAATATGACCCTCTATTAAAGGATTTTTAGTATCTTTAAGGATAATGCTACATTTTTGTTGTTGTTTTACTTTCAACCTTAGTGTAAACTCTAGACAAGATGCAGCCAAGTAAAGATAAAAGTATACAGGAGCATGTGAAAAATAAAATGAAGGCAAGGTCCAAGGAAGGCCTTGTGAATGATTGAAGTGACCCTGGTGAGGACATGGCCAAGTGTTGAGTGTGCACATGCCCTCTCTTAGTGCAGCTGAGTCTTAGTATACAGAAAAACAAGTTCATTGTCAATAGATCTCCTAAAATTTTTAAAATAGTTTTGTTGTTAAAAAATGGGAAAAATTAAAATAGAGTGGGGAAGAAGTATGTGATTAAGGAATGCATGTATATGAGTGTAGGCATGTGTGTTTGTGATGGTCAGGATGAAGGAGGGGAGCCATGAAGTGCATGGGGGAAGATGCCACACAACATAAATTCAAAGTACATGAGGAGGGCCAAAGTCAAGATGGACCACGGAGCACTGGGGAGCCATAGCAAGCAGTTCAGATGCCTGCTGCCCTGAAGACACAGCAGGAAGATGGAGAGATAAGTGAAGACTAGATCTTTCATGGTATATCAGCTGTGATAAGGATTTGAGTTTGATTTTTTTAAATAACTACTCTCTGAAGGATATCAAACAGGACTAGCAGAATGAAATTTTTACATGTGGTTGATCTCTTCTATTGCAAAATGGCAAGTGGATCAAAAGAGTCAGGGTTGAGACTGGGAAAAACAGTTAGACAATAATTGCTGGGATTCAAGTAGAGTGTGCTCTGGGTGTGGAAAGAAGCAGATGGGCACAGAGGAACCTAGGAGAGCAGATCCACAAGGCTGGAAGGGGGGGAAAGGGCTGTGAGAGAGTATTTCTGCACAGTATTCAAGTTTCACAGAGTGTCACACCTCCAGCACAACTGTACACACAGCGGGTAATGTCAGAAGTGAAGGGTGATGACAACCAGACAGGGCCTGGGTGTGGGTGGGGAACACCTTTTCAGAATTATTCTATACTGAGTCTACATATGTGGGCAAAAGTATGTTTATAATTGTGAAGATGTGAAAAACAGACTTTCTTCTTCTATTATTACTTATTAATTATTGTATTATTTTCCATGTGAAAGCCTGTATGCCTATATTTTCCAACCTCTGTATTACTTCTTCATAAAGAATAAAGGAGTCTAACCTCTAGTTTTTCTTCCCTCTTAGAGAATAAAAAGCAGTAGGGTAAAAACTGAAATTTAGTTCATTTGTCATTTAATTCATAGTTCTCTGTGTCTCAACTTCAAGGGGTGCATGTCTGCCTGAGACACCCCCAAGCTACCTTTTCCATTTAAAAACTTGTCAACTGAGTCACACCCCCACAAAAATAATTAGGCAATAGGTCCTGCATTCTCCACCTCTGCATAAGAAAAACACCACTAACAAGACATATGAAGAGTTATTTAAATCCATCCCAGGGAGTGACTACAAAATGAGGAAAAATAGAACAAAACATTGGAATGCCTAAGTCCTGTCCTCTTTATTCTACACAATCTCCAGGAAAGAAAAAATGAACCTTCCTCTATGATCTGCCGTATTTACAATTGATTTATCTTGTGGTTAAAAGAGATTTACTCACTAAAATTGAGACAGATAGGAGAATGCAATTTTGGTTTGACCTCTTGGCCAACATGGGTATCACTTACCAGAACTGAAAATACAATGGAGTTTTATCATTCCTTCAGGATAAGAGACTAGATAAATCCTTTAGGAACATTCTATCTTTTGGTGCAGATAGTGACTGATATACATATATTTGCATGTCTGATGACCTGGTGTGGTTCAGGGAAGGAAGAATTCTCCCTACTTCTACCTTATTTCACCACCATCCCCATTTCCAATTATTTGCTTGTCCACCCTGCTAGGCTAACTGATGCCAGAAAATTTTACATTACACATTCATTTCTTTAACATACTCAGCTTTGTTTCTTGTTGAACAAGTATATTCCCACATTTGGAATTCATATGTGTGCCCACCTTAGTGGGAATCTATTTTTATCTGGTCATTTGCTAGACCAAGATTTAATGAGGTTGCAATATGAAGGACTAGAAATAAATGAGGTCAGAAAGTAGAGATGACTTACACAGAAAATAAATGGCAGCCAGGCTTTGTCCTCCACCACACCTTCTCCTCCCCAGTAGTACTCTGTGTAGACCTGGAAGACCTGAGTGCCCTCCAACTACCGCTGTGCATGGATTTGATCCCAGAGCATTGAATTTAGAATAGAATTTAGGTTCTTTAATGCCAGACACATGTCTTCTCTGGGACCTTCCAGAATTCTCAACACAAAATAAATATCTGTTGATGGGATTTAGCTTAATTTCTTGGCTTTTTGTTTCTCAAATAATATATTTCTGATATTAGTGGTTTAGGATAATACAATCCTGGATTTCAAATAGTAACAAAACATTCTGTATCTTTGAATTTGCTCTGTTGATAAGTAATTTGCAATGAGCATTGTAATTGTCTCTGAAATCTTCAAGACATGCCCTCAGCTGAAAGTTGGATTTCAATCCTTTTCTGTATTCCAGAAGAAGAAATTTGTCATCCAAATAACAATTTGAGTGTAATCTCTGAGATCAATATGTGTATACCATTGTGAGCATTCAAGAGAAGGGGTAACAAAGAGCAGTGATTGAGGATGTACTATGTCTTAACTAAACTTTACTATATATACATGAAATAGACTTATTCTTATTTTACAGACCAAGTAGCTAGATAGTGACATGAGTCAAAAGTGGATCATCTACTAACATGGAGTTGGACTCCATGTCTGTCTTCTGCTAAAGTCCTCCCTCTTTCTAGTCCATCACACTGCACCGATAAGCACAGCAATGTTTTTACAGTTTCTAACTCCACAAGTTTAGCAGCTCGCTTCTAACTTTGCCAGAGGCACAATTTCTCTCTGTGTGTTCCTTCGGAGACATGTCTGCAGTAGATTACAAACACATTTTATTTCACTTGCAAGGAGCATGACAAGTTTTTATCTTGAAGTTTCTATCTTAAATATGTAAAGTACAGGGTTCCATATGAACTATAGTATTTTAAAAACAATTTCTGGGGGCATATGCATGGGAGGGGGAGGGTGGAAGGAGTGTTTCTTCCAGCCTAAAAGGGCATGTGTTTCCCCTAGACTTTTTAAATTTCTAATTTTCTATGGAAACTTTAATGAAAAATTCCACCACAGCATCACAACAGAACACTAGTTGACTGTTACGAACCCTGTGATACCTTACTTTTTCCTATTTTGTTTTTATTTCTTAGGAGGAACATCATCAAAACAGAAAGGCTTTCTAGGATGCATACGTTCCTTACATTTGAATGGACAGAAACTGGACCTGGAGGAGCGGGCCAAGGTCACATCTGGAGTCCGACCAGGATGCCCAGGCCATTGCAGTAGTTATGGCAGCATCTGCCACAATGGGGGCAAGTGTGTGGAGAAGCGCAGTGGATACTTCTGCGATTGCACCAATTCACCATATGAAGGGCCCTTTTGCAAAAAAGGTATACTAGTCATGTTTGTTTTTCAATGTACCATGTAGTAGTAACTACAGCCTATGGCCAAGTCATATTATCCTTCACCTTATAGAGTCCTTAATCCATCATTTAGTCTTCTTCTTTTTTCTCTTTTAAGAGACTCTGCACATCTCTTCAACATAATTGCATAGAGTCATTATCACTGTGTATAGACCCTGACAGTGAAATTATACCAAATGGATATTAATAGGGCAAATAGGCTCACCATGCCTAAGTCAGTTGAGCACTGGGAAAGGTTGATTCTCACTTATGTTGGGTCACCTGAATCATGACGGGTGCCCTGAACTTTCCAGTTCCAATTACCCAGTCCATAAATATAATTGAAGACTCAGCCCAGTCAGCATGGCTCAATGGTTGAGTGTCGACCTATGAACCAGAAGGTCACAGTTTGATTCCCAGTCAGGGTACATATTTGGGTTGTGGGCTCAATACCCAATGTGGGGTGTGCTGATCAATGATTCCCTCTCATCCCATTATTAATGTTTTTTTCTTTTCCTCTCTCATCCTCTCTGAAATCAATGAAAACATAGTTTTAAAAAAACAGACTCATAGAATCTATCCCTGGAAGAAACTTATAGACCATTAAGCAATTCTAAGTAATTTTTACAACAGGAATAGTAGAGGTAAGTTAGTAAAAGTAAAATCAGTATCTTGTATTTAATAAAATCTCACTGTTCTACAGGTGACATAATTGGGGTTTAAGTCTTTAAAAGTCCTCCAGATACTCGTATTTAGTTCATCAGGGGACTGGTGAACTGACAGAAGAGTCAAAACTCCAGTCCTGATGCTTTACAACATCCCCTCTGAATTTTATGCATTGCATTGACAAAAGCTAAGTGTGATGGATACACACCTTAGACAAAAATGGTAGTCATGATGTAAATTATCTAGATGAATCCAAGTAATGCTACAAAATGTAAAATCTCGTTTTTCATTGTAAATACATAAGTATTTTTTAAATAGAATGATGAAATTTTGGTCAACTATCTGTCATTGAAGACTGCTTAATCTTATTTTATTGATAAAATATTTGTTGAGTAAATAATAAAAATAATTTTTCCAACACAATACCCTTGCAAGAATTTTGTGTGTAGGGCCTCTAGTATAGTCAATAATATTTTAATAACTATGTATGGTGCCCATTGGGTACAGGAATATTAGGGGGAACACTTTTTAAAGTGTATGATTGGCTAACCGTTATGCTGTACATATGAAACTAATAAAAATTACTGTTGAATGTAAACAGTTATTTACTTTTAAAAATATAATAATTTTGAAAAAGAGCAGGATTTCAATTATCAAAATAAAGTGCTTTAATCACCATTTTAAACACCACTACATTCACATGATGATGACAGATAGAAAAAGTTTTATTAATTCATTAAAACACATTTCCCAACCCCCTATGCCAAACAATGCTTTATTTAATCCAACTTCCTGTTGGAATTTAAAAACATTATGAACAGAAGCACCCGTGATTGTCTTCAAAAAATCTGTAATTCATACTCTTCATCCAACTGCACCGCCCAGTTAGATATCTCCCAAGGGGTCCCAGATTGGAGAGGGTGCAGGCCGGGCTGAGGGACACCCCTGTGCACAAATTTTTAAGCTTTAATGTTGCAGAATATTCCATCTGGTGGAATGGTTCCTGTTTATTTAAGCAATCCTACCACTAGAGCTTACCTTAGCAATAGTGGGACTCTGCCTCCAGATCTGCTGGTGTTCATCATATTCTGGTTCATCCACAATCTACAGGTAGGACAATGGTTGTGTCGTTCAACCTTATGATTCCTGGTTTTCACACCTATAGAAGTAAGAAGGGTGGGCAATTCAGGAATTTTTCACAAAGGTGTGTGGTGCATATGCAATGAGCACTTCACAAAGCACTTGGGATTATGCTGACCTACAGAGTCTCACTGATAGTTGCTCTTATATTTTGGAATTTTAGATTATTCCAGTGTTTGCACATAGATAATGCTCTGATATATACATTAATAAATTATTTCCTTAGTAATAGAATTTCAGTGAAAAGTAATATGTATATTTAGCTTATTCTTTACTAGTTATAAAAACAACTAATAAAATTGTCTAATATTTACCTTTCTGAGGACTTATATTATTATTATTTTTTTACTTTTTACTACGAAAAATATCATTTGTACACTCTGGTAGAGAGAAGAATTTTACAATGCCATGAACCTATTATTTATCTCCAGTAGTTATCAACTCATGGCCATTTTTATTTAATCTAAGTGCTCACACCTACTTATCTTCTTTTATTATTTTGAAGCAAATGATAACTTATTACTTTGTCTGAAATATTGCAATATGTATTCTTAAATAGTAAGGACTCATAAAAACACATATCCCCAGGATCATTATTATAAAATTTTTAAGAATAAATTTCTAATATCATGCCAGTTTTTAAATTTATTTTTAGTGTGTTTGATGATTTCCTGAAATAATTACAACCTAATTGATTTTTAGGTAAGCACTACCTAATTCATTACCCAGGACTGGTCTTCATGCTTCTTCTAATTCATTCTATCACAGTTATAAAGACCAGTTATTACTTATTGAGTTTCAACTATGTGTCTTGGCTTTACATGATTACTTCCACTCCTTCTACCGCCACAAGACTGAATTCATCCTTGTTTATGTGTGAGTAAACTGAGGTTAGGTGGAATCCTATGGATACTGTAGAATGGTACAGCCAGTTTCCAAGTCAGTCAGACCTCATGTTTGACTCAGGGACACACACCTGCTGCAGCACCACCCTATCTTCTGGCTCCTTCTCTTAGTTCATTCCACACATCAAGGCCTAATCAACAGTGAGCTCCTCTTTCAGATTTTCCTAGGCTACTCTCGCCCATGGAGACATCCAATCTGGAAATTATTCCCTGTCACTCACACATCATATAGTAGGCTATCTTCCATCAGTGTTATTATTTTTTAATGTGTATTCTGTACACTCAGAATATAATTAGCATAGTTCCTTCCACCTTGTAGGTGCTTTAGAGGTGTGTTAATGTTGGCATTGTGATCCTAAAGTAGCACCGTGGTCATTAATAAACATCTTCACTAAGATATTTCTTCTATTTATCCTTATGGTTTTGTAATGTTCAGGCCAATCAATAAGAGAGTTTAAACTCTTAGATTATAAAATATAATCAATTGAGAGAATAACAGAATCCAGGTGGTTTGCTGAATTTTCTTTGTGTTGAAATTGACAATACCTAAACAATAAAATTAATAAGAATAGGGGAGGAGGGAAGAAAGAAAGTTGGTAGAACATTTCTAGTTAAAAATAGTTTTCATTTTAATTTCATGCCTCAAGTGTCAAGAAAAAATGTACTATGTATGCCCATATTTAATCCTATATAATAAAAGCCTAATATGCTAAGTGTCTGGTAGGCTGGTTGGCCTTACAACCAATCAAAGCATAATATACTAATGATATGCTAAGGCTGCTCAGCCACTCACTATGACGTGCACTGACCACCAGGGGGCAGGTGTTTGACTGGTAGGTTAGCTTGCTGCTGGGTCTGGCTGATTGGGGACTGAGTGAGATGGCCAGACATGCCCTGAGGCCAGGCTGAGGGACCCCTCTGTTGCACTGGTATAGGCCTCTAGTGCTACATAACAGAATGCTCTAAATTATACTTACACTTGCACACACACACAAACCAAACCTCAAATGAAAATCATTTTTTTCTGTTAACTAGGAGATAGTAGCTCAAAAACAGGCAAAATGTCCCCAAGGAAGTTAGTTCACTCAAGGAAAGTGCTTGAATCAAACTAATAATTAACCCACATCATCACGGTCACAAGTCTCCACTGCATATCTTTGTAATCAGCAGGACTTGCTTGTAAATGTGAACACTTTCTCTGAACCTTTAGCAAAAATAAAAGAGTATTCCCAATCTGCTAACAATATACATAAATATGCAATCTTCTTTTTTTTTGTTGGCACAGTTGCAGGTTGTTATAGAGTTTTCACAAAAGTAGAACAAATTAGCAATCAAATTAGAAAGCAAAAGCCAGGTTTGATTATGTTGTAGGTGCCATTAATTCAATGAGATAATTTCATGGAGAACTAGGAACATTGCATATGTCAGTTGGAAAGAGAAATTATGTCAATACAGCTTCTTTCTTACTATTTTTATGACAAAGGCTTGCTGCCAGACCTAAGCTATGCTGTTCTAAGAGGAAACCTTTGCTGTACAGACACGAAGTTGAAAGGGAATTTCAGAGTGGCCTTGATTAAGAGAAGAGCATGTCTCAGCATTTGGATAAATGAACAGTCAATAAACAGATAATTTAAGTGAAGAAAATTGGAATGGATTCTGGTTAAATTGTCTTCTGCTTTGGGAGCTTATGAGTGGGCGACTGTCTTAAGTGCTTTGCACACATCATTTATTTCTCCAAAAGAAGTGTTGACGTCGGATTCATGCTTCCCATTGGTCCAAGAGAAACAGTCTTCACAGTGTTTACCTGCTTCCCTGGGACCACACAGCTGGTATGGAACTGAGCACGGTTTCCTGCCCAGTGCTGAAGCCCAGTCCCATGCCAGCCCCACTAACCTGGCAGGGGGACAAGGATGTCGCGCAGTAAGACCTGAGACTGGCCTGTTCCTGCTGATTGTCATCAGCGTGGGGATGCTTCCTTTCCTAATAGCGCTCGCAGAACTCTATGCAGGGCATCACATGCCCAAGTCTTTTCTCCTTTTGGGGAGTGGATACCAATTCCTAGACATTTAAAAAGTTGAGTCCAACAGTAGAACATCTATGCCTTTCTCACTGTTTCCATAAATCCCTTTCTTCTATTTCAATGGATCCCCACCCTTCACCCAACACCACAGAGCAATGCTGCTACCTCCCCTGTATCCTGCTCTCAGTAATTTAGAACCCACTTAAAACTCTCCTGATACAGGGGAAAAAACAAACCAGAATTCTTAGCATCTCAGTTTTAAAAGTAAGATGGTCCCAGTGAAATTTCTCTATACTGTGTTGAAGACAGGAACATTTTATCTTTGCTTCTTGAAAAATGATCCTAGCGCATGGTAGTTATTCTGCAAATATATATTACACTGGACCTGAATTTCACAATGCAAATCCCAGCTCTCTCTTTTAGCTGTGCAATCTGTGCAGGGTTCTTAGCCTCTGTAAGCCTCATGTTTCTCATTTGGAAATGAGGTTGATGATTTCTGCCACTTGAGAATTATTGTGGAAAGCATATTATATAATTAATGTACAAATGCTCACACAGTGCCTAATGCATAGGAACAATAAACAAACTATGATTATATCCTGAATACTCAATTCATATCTTAATGTGTGTTTTCCCCTCTTTCATTTTGCAGAGGTTTCTGCTGTTTTTGAGGCTGGCACTTCAGTTACTTACATGTTTCAAGAACCCTACCCAGTGACCAAGAATCTAAGCCAGTCTTCCTCAGCAATTTACGCAGAGTTGGCTCCATCTAAGGAAAACATCGCACTTAGCTTTGTTACAGCCCAGGCACCCAGCCTCTTGCTTTATATCAATTCTTCCTCTCACGACTTCCTGGCTGTCCTTCTCTGCAAGAATGGTGAGTACTCTTGGCAGGAAGCCTGATGGAGTGTCATATTGGGCGAGAGGGCAAGTACTAGTATATGCCCTCCAGAACTCTGCAAAATTTCAACCTAAATTTGGTGTCACCTGAGCAACTTATTTCCAGACCTCCGGGCTAACCCTTGATTGAACTTGACCTTTATGAGTTGCAACTGATATTCCAGGCCAGTGTCAGTTCATCAGTGAAGTACAATGCATCCCCTTTAATTTGCCTCAACTATGCAGTGGTAATTCTTTATTATTTACTAGAGGCCCGGTGCACAAACATTTGTGCACTCAGGGGGGGTTCCTAAGCCTGGCCTGTGGCCTCTCACAGTCTGGGACCCCTCGGGGGATGTCCACCTGCTGGTGTGCCTGGTCAGCCTGGGTGAGGGGCAGAGGGCCATTTCAGGCTGCCCACAGTCCCTTCAGGGTTTGGGTCCCTACTGGGGTGCCTGCCCAGCCTGGGAGAGGGGCAGAGGGCCGTTTCAGGCTGCCCACAGTCCCTTCAGGGTTTGCATCCATACTGGGGTGCCTGGCCAGCCTGGGTGAGGGGCAGAGGGTCGTTTCAGGCTGCCCACAGCCCCTTCAGGGTTTGGGTCCCTATTGGGGTGCCTGGCTGGAAGCAGGTATCTGGGATTTATTTAACTTCTGTAATTGAAACTTTGTTGCCTTGGTCCCCCACTTGAAGCCTGGGTTGCACCTGGCAACCCAAGGTCTCAGCCCAGCAGGTATCTGGGGTTTGTTTATCTTCTATAATTAGAACTTTGTAGCTTTGAGTAGAGCGTGCTTCTTCCATTGCCCAGGGCAATTCCAGCTCTGTGGCCACCGCCATCTTAGTTGAGTTAATTTGCATATTTGCTCCTGATTGGCTGGTGGGTGTGGCTTGTGGGCATGGTTTGTGGGTATAATGGAGTGAGGACTAATTTGCATATTACTCTTTTATTAGATTAGATTCTGTGCTGGAATTTATTAAATGTAAAAAACAAGATCATAAGCATGTCTGAGTTTCAGAAGGACACTTGTCACATATATCCTGCCATCTTTACTGCAGTCTCCTTTAGTAAGGGCTTTTAAAGCAACTAGCATAAATGCAAGCTGTATTAATAGAAGTGGATTGCCTAGATTGTGGAGAGAAGTGTTACATGTGGATCATAACCTTGCAGGATACAGATCTGAGTTATGAGAATCAGATTCTGAAAAGAATGTGAACAAAATGGAATATGAAGCTTAGAGGGATAAAGGAGTTAGAACCCACTTTATATGAGGGATGGTGAAGGACACCAGTCTCGATAGCTGTTAGAAAAAGTCAGGTTTTCTGTACTCTCGACTTAATTCCACATTTTCAGAATGAGGACTATTGATATGGTCATGGCAAGGACACTATGTGATCAAAATCCTAGGGGAACAAACAATTATTAGGATTAGGCAAAGAGGGCAAGGATGTGGACATCCCTGTAGCATGGTCTCAAAGACACTTTTCTGTGATCAAGAATATGTATTTTCTCTTCTTGTAATTTTCTGTTATAATGAGACGTGCCTGGGTTTTAGAGCCATCTCCACAGGGGTCAGCTGTGGTGGGGGATGGAAGAAAGGGCCTGAGATATGCAGCTCACATTGTGCCCTTTCCAGACCTCAGACATAGATGCTTGCTATTTCTCTTGCACTACTTTTTCTTATATTTTTGTCTTTCTTCTTTGTTAGATTTTAATTTTTTTATTGGTCAAGGTATTACAGATGTGTCCTCATCCCCCCAATAACCCCAACCCCCCCCCCCGCCCCACTCATGCTCTCATATCCCTGTTTTCTGAGTCCATTGTTTTGGCTTATATGTATGCATACACGTCCTTTGGTTGATCTCTCCCCCCGACCCCCACCCTCCCCCACCCTCCTTGCTTTAACTATTTACAGCATTAAAATTAAAGACTGACATATAGGACTAAAACAAGGATCAAAACTGGTGGGCTGCTGAGTTGAATCAGGCCTGAATGGCATAATGGAGTAATATATATTTAGTTTGGCATAGTGATTTTTGTTATGCGTTGTCTGTACCATAAGAATCAGGTACAGATAGACATGCCTAGCTGAGACTAGAAACCAGATCTCCTGATAATCAGCCCAACAACCTTTCCTCTAAACTGGATGATCTTACTATGATGTGGTTGAACCCTGAGTAAGATAGTTCCAGAGCATTGAAATGCAAGATTCCCCCCAAAGCATCTTTTATGTGGTCCCACAGGCACACCTGTACCTGTCAGGCCATTCCTATGGATATAGACAACGCACAACAGAAATCACTATATCAGACTAAACATGTCTTGCCCCATTACTCTGTTATAATATGCATGAAATTTGTGCATGGAGGTAGGGGACTTCTCAGCCTGGCCTGCACCCTCTTGCAATCTGGGACCCTTCGGGGGATGTCCAACTGCCAGATAGGGCCTAAACTGGCAGTCAGACATCCCTCTCACAATCTGGGATCACTGGCTTCTAACTGCTGGTCTGCCAGCCAGCCTGATCACTCCCAACCACTCTGCCTGCCTGCCTCATCACCCCTAAACTCTAGCCTGCCTGCCTGATCTCCCCTAACCACCTCTGCCTCTGCCCTGCTGCTGCGGCTACATCTGGAAGGACATCCGGAATGATGCCCGGAGGGTCATTTGGCTGTCCAGTCTAATTAGCATATTACACTTTTATTGTTATAGATGGTCTATGCTGGGCACTGTTTTAATGAATGCACACATTAATTCTCACAATAACCCTGTGTGATTGGTGTAGTTGTAGAAACTAAGACATAAGTGTTTAATATCTTGATTAAAGTTCTATAGCAAATAAAGAGAAGAGCTGGAATTCAATCCTCCCTCCCAAGACTGGCAGCTTATTCTGTATACTTCACCACAACAGCTGAACTAAGAGTGTTATATTTTTTGAAACATATCATGTTTTAAATAATTTGAATTTATTTAATTGGTAAGGCATTATTGAATTTTACCTTATTCCCTGTTTTCTTATACTCTTAAGCCCCATGTCATTGAAAAATGTGCTTGAGTTAATGGACACCTGCATCTTAATTTATTTTTTTATTTTATTTGTTAATTTTAGAAAGAGAGGAAGGGAAAGGGATGAAAAAGGTAGAGAGAAGTATTAATTTGTTGTTCTACTTATTTACTCATTCATTGGTTGATTCTTATATGTTTCCTAACAGGGGAGTCTAAGCGGCAGCGTTAGCATATAGGGATGATGCTCTTACCAACTGAGCTACCTGGTTAGGGTTGGACACCCACATTTTTAAAATCCTGGCTAACTGGAGGAAGCTAAGAGAAACTTGTGCCTTGCTTGTTTGTTCTAAGCTTAGATCTCAGTGCAAAGGTAAAAATGCAGGCCTGGCAGCTCCATCTAACTCATGGGACATAGGTGCCCAAGTCGTGGTTAGTAATGAAATGGCCCACTCTCTTCAGCCTTTCAGATAGAAAATCACCCCCAAACCCACTCCCCCACTGTTGCTCTAGGGAACTCCTATCTCAGTGGACAGTGATGGGGTGGCTCGGAGGGAGAGAGAGAGGGAGAGAGAGAGAGAACTCCTGCCATCTCTCCTCACTGCAGAGATGCAACTAAGATATGTGCTCATTCACTCATCCTTTCATCGACTCTCTGGGTGTTTACTAGTCCCACTGCACAGTGTCAGGGACTCGGGGACTATGAAGATCAACAAAGATAAGCAGTATAGGGTTCTTTCTAAACATAATTATAGAGAGAAAGAGAGAGAAAGAGAGTCAAAAAGTGCTTTAAATCTCCTGGAAAACAACCTAGATACATGAAAAATCCAAGTTGCTCATGTGTCAAAAGCAGTCAAATTAGAAGTCAGAATTTGCCCAACTTTAGGGATGAATCTCCTAAGAGCCCAGGGATTGTAATAAGAAAGTAAAATACCTTAAGTGATAGTGGATTCCTTGCTTTGGAAGTCATCAAATAATAAATAAATGACAATTTATTAGGGATCTCATAATGAGAATTCCAGTAGTGAATGACACAGAATAATAAACTCTGAGTGTGTTTCCAAGTCTGAAATTTTGTGATTGTGTATTCCTTTCTTGTGTAGTCATTCATTTGTATTTCTTTCTGCTAGAGTTTCACTTACAGACTTTGAAATGTTTCAGTGAGGAATTCAGAACTTGTACCCTTACAGCTTATCCCCAGTATGTTGATATAATTGCCAGTGAACAATATTGGGGACACTGTATTATAAAGACGTGGGGATATTTTTATGTGATTTGGATACATTTTGGTGAAAAATATACCTCTGAAAATATTAGTGGAAGTTAAGAATATTTACAGATGGAAACAAAGGATTTGGAGATCAAATATGTAAAGGGTTAACTGGAAAAAGCCTTTCTCTAAAGGTTTTATAAGATTGATTCTCACCTTTCTGAGATGGATTAAGGGTCTTCTGTTAGTACAGGTTTCTTAGCCTTTCTTTGATGTAAGGTGCCTTTGGGAATCTGGTGGAAATGATGATGAGAGTGTCATTCTTAAAAGGAAGGAGTTCTCTTTGTTCTCCCGGAAGGAAGAAAGTGCCCACAGCCATTGTCAATCGCAGCTCTCTGGGTTAGGAAGTCAGGGGTGAACACAGCGGGTGACCTGAATGGAATTCTAGGCTTGCAAATTCATTTAATAAGATGCCCAGGCCAGGGAAAGAGGAGCAATGTGACTTAAAGTCATGTTTGCAGGCTTTCCCTGGCAGGGACTGGATTTGGCAGGTTTGGAATTCTTTGACCTTTATCTTTTTTCTTGAAATTTCTCCCACTAGAGAGTCATTCAGGTTAAGCTGTCCTTTTATCTTTTCAAATGAAAAAAAAGTTCTTCTTCTTAAAAAAAGAAAATCATTTTAATTCCTGAAATGAAATAATAGAGGGAAGAGGAGGCATTTCTGTGTCAGAGGGGTTGTTTTTCTGGTTAAAGGCCATTGTGGTTTTATAGCCAGGGCTTTGGGCCACAGGCAACTTCTCAGAGACCTGGCCTTGGAGGAGAATGGGAATTGGTGGAGTAAAGGGTCTGGAGGAAGACACATTAAACTTTTTCGGAATTTTATTGAGCTCTGCCTCTCCACAGTGCCATAGGCTCTCTCCCTAAATAATTATGTTTCAAAAATATTCACCAGGTTCTACCATGTGGCAGGCACTGCTTCATGTACCAGAGAGACTGAGATAGATAGTGTCCTGGCCTGCCTTTAATGGTCTATTCTGGAAACAGAGACATAACACATACTGAGGGTCACAATATGATGTAAGTGCTAGAGTCTTTTAGGGGTCCAATAAGGCAGAGAAGAGAGAGACCAAGGCTTACTAAGAAGAGTATAGTGCCCCTTGCATTGGACTATGAAATAGAATAAGATGCTTTTTTTGTTCTTTATTTTCTCTATTTCAATTCCCTATCCAATTCCTTATTCTACTTTTTTATCATCAGTCCCTCTTGGCCCCTTTAAATAAAATATAAAATATGGCCCTGGCCCAGTGGCTCAGTTGGTTGGAACATCGTCCCATACACAAAAAAGTTTATGGTTCAATTCCTGGTCAGGGCACATACCAAGGATGTGGGATGTGGGTTCAATCCCCAATCCAGGCTCATAGGGTAGGCAACCAATAGATGTTTCATATCTCTCTCTCTCTCTCTCTCTCTCTCTCTCTCTCTCTCTCTCTCTCTCTCTCTCCCTTTTCCTCTCTCTAAACATATATTCAAGTGAGGATTAAAAATATGTATGTATATATAAAGCATATTTCTAAGGCCAACCATCTGTGGTTAGATCATTTGGGTTTAAAGTATAAACAAGGCTTCCTTCACCTTCCCGTGGTGGCTGCCCAGCTCCCTCCAGCACTGAATAGTTCCTGCCACTTTGCTTCATCGTTTCCTTTTTATCAACCTTTTTAACATGTACATTCACAAGGTGCACTGTCTGTGAATGCACACACCTTGGAGGGAATGACGATAAACCCAGACACCTTACATTTCCAAAAGCCTCAGTCCAGGGAGACAGTGATGAGGAGAAATCCAGGGAGGGGGCCTCTGCCAGTGTCAACCTCACAGCCACTCCCAGAGCAGAGGGGACCCGGACTGTCCCACCATTGCTACTTTCTCGGAGAAAACTTTCAGCATTTAACTGTGCCCCCTGCCAACTGTGCCCCCTCACTAACACCAGCATTTGGGCATGTTCTGAGCTTCCTCAGAGCATCAGGAATTCGGATGCACAGCCTGAGATGAACCTGCCTCAGAAGGCATGTTTCCTTGCCCTTACTACTCCCTGACTACTTCATTCTATGGGCTTGTGTTAAGCAAATGTTGATACTCTTCAACTTAAATATCCCAAAAGTCGTTTGCTATATCCTGGACTCTTTTTAGGTTTGTTCATTTCCTATGTTTCTGGGCTTCCAGATAATCTTTTCCTGAAAAAAACCATGTCCTGTGGGCAGCTCTATTCTCCATTCCAAAATAATGTGGATATAACATTACTTTGCCCCTCCCTTTCACTTCCTCCTCTAGTGGGAGCACAGTGACAATTGCAGGAATAAATGGCACCTCAGTGTCATGCAGTCAATACACTGTGCCAAGGGGTGGGCCTGAGAGGAGAAATGGAGGCATGATGAGAGAAGCTGCATCCAGGTAACCTTTCTTGCTTGTCTTTGTTGTAGTGATGTTTTTATGTTGTTGTGTTTAAAGTCCTTGAGGATTGCTATGTACCAAATGAGGTCTAGCCCTGAAATTCACAAATTCACAAGCTAAAGTGCTGGCTCCTGTGGCTGTATTTTTAAAATGAAAAAGTAATTAATGTTAAATGAGATCATAAGGGGAGAGTCCTGACCAGATAGGGTTGGGGACCTTATAAGAGGAGATGCCAGAGCTCTCTCTATCTCCCTTCCCCCCCCCTCTCTCTCTCTCTCTTTCTTCCTCTCCCCTGCTAGGTGAGGGCACAGTAAAAGGTGGCCATCTGAAAGTCAGCAGGACAGTCTTCACCAAACACTGAATTGGCTGATGTCTTGAAATTAATGGTCCCAAAACTATGAGAAAATGAGTTTCCATTGTCTGGGCCACCTAGTCTGCAATGTTTTGTTATTGCAGCTCAGTCAGTCTAAGACAAAGGTCAGATGAAACCATAGCGGTAGATGTCAAGCACATAGACTGCAAAGTGCAAAATTCATTACATTTTCTTATCGATGATAATAACTATATGGGGGACACCTGGTCCAAATGGGCATGGAAATAAATATATTAATGGGTGTTGATAGTTTTTGTTTTAATTTTATTTTGTTGTTAATCCTCACCTGAGGATATTCTTCCATTGATTTTTAGAAAGTGAGGATGAGGGGGGAAGAGAGAGAAACTTCAATGTGAGACACATTGATTGGTTGCCTCCTGCATGCATCCGGCATTGGCTGGGGGTTGTACCTGCAACCCAGGTACATGCCCTTGACTGAGAATTGAACCTGTGACCCTTTTGGTGCACAGGCTCATGTTCTAACCACTAATGGGCAGAGTATTAATATTAACACTACTAGGGGCCCGGTGCATGAAATTTTTGCACTGAGGGAGAGGGGGTTCCTCAGCCCAGCCTGCCCCCTCTCACATACTGGGAGTCCTCAGGGGGTGTCCTACTGATGGCTTAGGCCCACTCCCTGCTCCCCTTGGGGAGTGGGCCTAAGCCACAGTCTGGCCTCTATTTGTGGGAGACAACCAGGCTAATCAGGGGAAGTCATCAGCCCCATCACTTCACTGCTGCAGTCACTGCCAGTCACCACAGCCACCAAGGTGTTTTCATCAACACGGACTCCAGTCCCTTCACCATGAAAAAATGACAACCTGCTTTAGGCATTTTCAAGATGTGTCTTTCATAGGATATGATCTTTCTTTCTTTCTTTCTTTCTTTCTTTCTTTCTTTCTTTCTTTCTTTCTTTCTTTTGTATCCTCACATGAGGATATGTTTCCATTGTTTTTAGAGGATGTGGAAAAGAAGGGAAAAAACAGAGAGAAACAACAAAGTAAGAGGAACATTTTGATTGGTTGCCTCCTGCATGAGCCCTGACCTGGGCCCTGGCCAGGGAGGAACCTGCAACCTAGGTACATGCCCTTGGTCAGAACTGAACCCAGACCTTGCAGTCAGCAGGCTGAGGCATTATGCACTGAGCCAAACCGGCTAGGGCAGGATATGACATTTCTTAGCCCTCCAGCAGTGAAACTTCATTTTTTTCCTCCAGAGTGTGGTGGAAAAATCCTAGATCACCTCTAGGGATTCTTATTACCCAAGTTACTAAGGATATTATCAGTTGCATACAGGGAGCTTAGCCAGTGAGCGGTAAGAAAAGGTGTTTCCTCTGTAATTCACTTCAATCACCAGCTTTACCCCTGCCCCTCCAATCCCAGCTACACCCCTGCCTAAGCCTGTAATCTCTGGCCAAGGATGCAGGCCTGGGCAGGGGACCCCCAGACCCTTGAAATCTCTGGCTTCACAGAGCCCAGGCCTCTGAGGTCACCGGCTCTGATCCTGTCCCCTGCCATCGCCTTCTCTGCCCTTGCCCCACTGGTAGCCTCTGGCCAAGGCTGCAGGCCTGGGAAGAGGACCTCCAAGCCCCTCTGATCACTGGCTCTACCCCTTCTCAGGCCCTGAGTTTGCCAGCTCCACCCATGCCCCTCCAATCACTGGCTCTGTGGAGCTCTGCCCTTGCCTCTGCCCAGGCCTGAGGCCTCTGACCCAGGCTTTATGCCTAGGTAGGGCACCCTCATACTCCTCCTATCACTGGCTCTGCCCCTGCCCCCTCCAATCACCGGCTCCACCCTTGCCCATGCCTGAGGCCTCTGGTGAAGGCCTCTGGCCTGGGCAGGGGACCCCCAGCCCCCCTCTGATCACCTGTTCCACACCTCAGGCCCCCCGTCTCTCCCACCACCTTCCTGGCTAACAGGCCTGACTACTTCAGTGGCGGTGCTGAGCCGGACTGGGCACTGCTATCTTGTGGCCATGGGGGTGGCCATATTTGTGATGGAGTGATGCTTAATTTGCATATTACTCTTTTATTAGATAGGATTCTTCCTGAGATTCCACCCCATCACCTGTAATGTACTTGTGCGAGGCAGCAGGACTGTGGAGCCTTTATTCTTTGATATTATAATGAGAGCCTCTGGAGTCTTCTCACTTTGTACTTTCTCAGTTTAAACAAGTCTTCAGAAATTTTCTAAGAATTGAGCACCTGATTGTTTTTACAACTAAGCCGATTACTTACAGTGTAGTGTGATAATCAAGAGAATCAGTACCTGTTCTTAGGCGCCATTGCAAAAAGAGAAACAGGAGAAACAGGTGTACTCGGGGCCTGGGGATCTTAGTCCATAACTTTGGGAGAATTGGTCTAGGGCCTGGCTGCAGTGTTGTTGGGGTAATGAGATTCTGTTTGTAAAGAGTTTGAGGAACTCAGATAAAAGATGTAATAAAAACACAAAATGGAGTTATTACACACAAACCAAAGAGCTTGCTAGTTACTGAGCCACTTTTATTTCCAGTGTTTTAAGCCAAGCATGAAGAGAATGGGGCTTAGCCTTTGGACTAAGCCTCTAATTAGCGGCTTCAGGATTAAGAAAGTGGTTACTTCTATGTGACAAGGATTTTATCAGAGAAAAGGCATATTTCCACTCTGCTTAGCCTGCCTGGCCAACACAGCAGGAAGTCCAGGCTCAGGTCACTCACCTCTCTGAGAAGCTTGTGTTTGTGCAGCAAAAAAGCCTGGGATTATAACTATGTCTCTTGATTCAAAGTCAAAGAAGCTCTCTTTCCACTCTAATAAGTAGCTTGACCTCCCTATTTGGAAAGGAGGCCTCCGGAAAAGGATTGCCCTCTCTTAGAGCTGCAGTGGGAGACGGTGACTAGGTTTTCAGGCCTGCTAATCCAGTTCAAACTCCTAATCGGCTCACACAAAACTTGATCAAGCAGCCAGGAAACAGTCCCCATCAGCTTATATTCACAAGCAGGTTCGTGTGTGCCTGGACACAGTCTCATGCTTTCTGTATGTTGACTCGTTTCGTTCTCACAGTGGCTATGAGGTTCCTCCTGACACTTCCCACTTCACCAATGAGTGCACTTAGGCACAGGTAGCTTAAAAGACTTGTTCCAGAAGACACAGCAAGGACATGGGGCTGAACATCACGTCCTGCCAGTCTCACTTTTTAACTTGCAGAGATTCTGCTCTGTTCTCTGCCCCCACCTTGTACATTTTCTCCCTGGGGTCTGTGTTAGCTTTCACACAGGCTGGGTGCTCTGTTGTCTGTTCACTTCCTGTGGTTCCATACTTAGCTTTGTTTGCAAAACGCTGTTTAAAAGACAACCCAGTAGGTGCTCACACCCTGTTGGGATATTTGAAACTATATTGCCAGTAATAGAAGGTGCCAGGCATCTCCTTATATTTGGTAGATTGTACTTTGGTGAGCACTGGCGCACACAGGATGATCAAGTGAAAACCCTCGCATTATCTCTGAGGCCATGTTTGTGATTCAGGTCCCGGGGGTGGCTACAGTGCCAGCTCAGAGGCTCACCAGCTGAATCTGACAGACCCCCTTGTGGGAAGTGGGAAGTGGAGGAGCTCATCGGGAGTGCTCTGTTTTTGAAACGAGTGATTTTTATGTTATTAATAGGGCCAGACAACATATTTGGTTGAGGGATGGATGCACAAATGTATTGTCACTCTCTTTGTTAAGCTCCTTCACAATGACATGAAGAAATGTAAAAATGAAAGAGGGTAGGCACGCAAAAGGCAAAGCAGAGCAGAGCTTAAGGTGGGGAAGAAGTGTCCCACATTTTGAAAATCAGGCAGCTTGTGGAGGCGGCAGGCTGGCTCTGTTCAAGCCTCTGCGAGGCGTGCGAGAGGAAGACGTCTGGGAGAGGCTCAGCCTGGGTGCTCTGTATACTGGACATTTGTTCCAGACATGATGCTGGGGAACAAGATGAAATTACTCAGGGAACTGCTCACCCCAGACCCACATTTCTTTGTCCAGGCAGATAAGCAAGTTTCTCTCCACCTCCATCCCAGAGGTCCAGAAATATATTTGGTAGTAGTCCATGGACATTAGATCAGAGTTTGCAAAGCTGAGGGCCAGGCTGAGCTACAGGGCTGCAGACAAACATGAAGTGACGTCCCTACAGGAGGCTGGGGGACCCTGGCCTTGGTTTTCCTCTTCTTCCAAGAGCTCTTACAATTTGACTTTTCTTTCTTCATGCAAGAGATTAGGCCATTTCCAAAGACAAACTGAACAGTCCCATGAATTTTAGAGACACCACACTGGAAAACATAGCTTACCCATATGGTCACCTGCCCGTGAGGCCAACCTATTGACAAACTCAGCCGCTGCAAGTAGAATTCTCAGTCCAGTGTACAGTGCTTAGTCACAGTGTAAACAGATAGCTAGGGCCATCTGATACCTCCAAGATGAAAGACAAAGAGCAAAGCAAATAAACAAACAAAGGTTCTTAGAGAAGACAAAAATAATGCAAGATGCAGAAAAAAACATTAAAAATAATATTTTCAGAGAGGTAGAAGAATGTATAAATCTATGACACTAGGATCTGATACTTTAAAACAAAACTGGCAAAAAATTAGAAAAAAAACTCTTGGAAATGCTGTAGAGGAAATTATGAAAAATGTAGAAATTTGAGAAATTTCCCAGAAAGTTGAACAAAAATGCAAAAAACTAGACAACGAGGACAGAGGAGAAAACATCAAAACATGACATTCAATATCTAATAGGATTTCCAGAAAGAGAATAGATGGGGAGAGGATGTGAGCAAGGATATAATAGAAAATACTTCGTAGAATAAAATAAACCCAATGTAAACATTTGCTTCCTTACGCAACACAGTGAACAGAAGCAGACACACATCAAAGCACAGGAGAACCCGAACTCTGTCTACTAAGGACCAGCAGAGAATTCACAGAAACACTGATGGTTGGAGGTAATGAAAGATCATCTTCACAATATTTAGAGAAAATGGTTTCACACTGGAATTCTATAGTTCTTCAACTTATCAGTCCCATGTAATGGATGAAGGAATAAAAACAATTTAATACATAAAATGGCAGCAGTATCTCATGAAGTATATCCGAGACATCAGAAATATTCTTACTGAGTTGTTACCTGATATGTGTGTTAGTTATTTAATGCTGTGTAAAAAAATTAGCCCACAATTTAGCACCTTAAAACAGAAAACATTTGCCACCTTTCACAGTGCTGTGAGAGGTCAGGAATGTGGATCATTCCGGTTCGTGTCTCCCATGAGGTCACATGCTTATCTGGCTTCAGTAACCTGAAGGGACGGGACAATCTGCTTCTAAAATTTATCCTGTGGCTCTTGACTGGAGCTTTCAGATACTGGTTCTTTGATTTTTCAATAGGGCTGAACAGAGGACATGTCCGTTAGCCACACACACACCCCCCCCCCGAGAAAGTGGTAAAAGGAGAGAGGGAGGGAGGGAGGGGGGGAGAGAGAGAGAGAGAGAGAGAGAGAGAGAGAGAGAGAGAGAGAGAGAGAAAATACTAAATTCAATAGTGCCACCTGGTACAATGTGAGGTTGTAGAAGATATGAATACTAGGAGGTAAGCATCAGTGAGGGCCACTTAGAGGCAGCCTGCCACAGGTGCTTTCCCCAAAGAAAGAAGTATATAAAAAGGAAGATATGGGCTTCAGGAAATAGGTTACCCATCTCAGAACAGGAAGGTGATTTCAGGGTAACTGTCTTGCAGAAGTCCTAGTGAGCAGCCAGTCTAGGCCAATGGTTCTCCACTGAGCATGATTTTGTCCCCCAGGTAACACTTACTAAAGCCTGTGGACATTGTTAGTTATTAAGATGAGAAGCAATACTGATATATAGTGAGTAGTAGCTAGGAATGCTGCTAAACATCTTTCTTTCTTGTTAATCCTCACTCAAAGATATTTTTTCCATTGATGTTTCTTAGAGAGAACGGACGGGAGAGGAGAGACACAGAGAGAGAAAAACACCAATGTGAAGATTGGTTGCCTCCTGCATGGACCCCAACCAATGCCAGGGATCAAGCCTGACTCCGAGGTACATGCCTTTCACTGGAGTTGAACCCTGGACCCTTCAGTCTGAGGGTAGACACTTTATCCACTGAGCCAAACTGGCTAGGACACTGCTAAACTTCTTAATGACCCAGGACAGTAAACCCTCCCACTGTCATACACACACAAATAATTAGCAGGTCCAGAATAGCTGTAGGCTGAGAAAACCTGGCCTAGGATGGGGCATGCAATAGAGGGATTTTGGAGGGAGGAGCTTAGGGACAATATGCAGGCCCTAGCTATTAGCAAGGTGTAATATTTACATCAGACACACAACATGGACTCTGAAATCCAACCTAACCAACATTGTGGTATACCTGTCCTAGAGGTCAGGGGAGGTGGGCCCAGATGTGACAGGTCCAAGAAAGGTAATTCCTCCTCCACCATAATGGAAAGACAAAACATAATGTATAAAATGGGTAAAATCAAGAAATAGCAATGCATTTAATTTAGTTTAATAGAAATGACACAAAAATTAATAGAACTAAAGCTAACTGCTTATGAGGAGGAGGACCTGGGAGTAGGAAGAAGTGAGGCAGGGATTATTTCCTTGTATTAAGTCTTTCTATACTATGCGGCCTTTAAAATGCAGTATTTCTATAAACAGTATTTAAATGCACAAAAATCTGTTCCTTGTATATCAAGATAAAGGTACACAGTATAGTTAGTAGAAAACTAGTTCTTTTTCCCAGCTATAAATGCGTAAAACTACATAAGTGATATTGGCTGAAAGCACCTATAAAGACTGTTTGCACAGTTGCATGCAGACCTTGTTTCCAAGTTTTCTGTTAGTGAGTTGAGTCCTTCCATGAATGAATGGAAGAATAAATTAATTACATAATTTATTTGGAAACACTCAGTATAACAAATGAGTCCACTTCCTATTTAAATAGTCCATTGCAAGACCCCTAAGAAGAACCCCATTGCCAAATCTATTTTAGACCTTACCCCGCGAGCTCTAGGGCATAAATGCTTTTTCTCAGCCTTCTGTATGCACGGATACCTCATCCAATCAGAGGCCCTGGAAGTATCAGCTGCCCTTTAAATGTCGGTCTTATTGTGGAAGTTCTGGCTTTTCTGAAGGAAGAATGCACCCTCACTGAGATATGTCATCCACTCTCATGATTTCAGTTAGTGAGAATGTATCTTATTGGCTTTAAAAGAATTGAGGGGCAACTTTATTCAACTGGCCCATAGAATCCTCAAACTCTGCATGTTGTAAACTGACCTCAAGTTTAACCCTGCCTCCCACAACACATACACACACACATGCACGCACACACATGTGCGCACGCATGCACACATACATCTATACCTTTTCTTGAGTGTGTTTTCTTTTCTCAGAAAAGTGCTCTACATTCAATTCAAATGTCCAAGTCATCCATGTCTCCCTCTTTCTTGCCTCTCCAGAATCCACCAATCAGCATTTTAGTCAATCTTCCTGCATTACATTGTCTTTGCTTCTTCAGTCTCGTTTATATACACCCAATTCTTTATGTTCCCACTATGATTATCTTCATCCTGGCCACCTGAATATCAGAATCAAATTACTGCAACAGTGTTCATATACTTCTTCTAGCCTCCAGGCCTGTGCCCTTTTAATTCTCTCTTCGGACCAGGGTGATCTTTTTAAAATTCAAATATATTCATGTCACTCATTTTTTGATAACTCCCCATTGCCCTTGAGCTAATTTCAAACTCCCCTCAATTCTAGATTTTCACTTTCCTGTGAAGCTTTCATTCTCATTATCCTCACACCCCACTGTCTCCTCATTCCATATTGAATTATGTTCAGATCGAGGGCATCATGTCTGTTTCCCCTCAGGTTATTGCACATTTTGTTACCTTTGCTGAAACATCCTTTCCTTTCCCACCTTCATCCTTTCTTTGCTGGAAAACTCTTATATTTTCAAATCTAACTTCAATGTCACTTCTGGGAAGCATTTCTGGTTCCTAACCAAAAGTGGTGGCAGCGCCCCCCTATGACTTCTGTGGTGGCCTGTTATAGAAACGGCCACAATCTCTGGGAACGTGTTGGATCCATCACTATCACACTCATTGAAGGAACCAGCACTGTTCTAGCACCACTCAAGCACCCAGTGTCTATACACAAGTATGCCACCATTCGATACATTTTCCAGTGAAATTGCTTAACAACTTTTAATGACAAGAGTGCACAGTGTGTGTGTGTGTGCAAAAGAGCATTTTTAGAAGCATATTCTTATGATTCATATTTTAAAAATGTCACTGTCATATCTTCACAGCTAAGAATCCAAGAGAAAAAAATTAAAATAGATAACAAATTTACTTAAAAGCATGAAGCTAAAATGAGAAGAAAACCTTAAGATGTAGCAGAATCTAAAAATGGTTCATTCTTATCTTCTTATTTCTAATTTTGATAGGTGTTTTTCCTTTCAAAGTATGTTAAGAGTCTGAGAAAAAAAAATGTATCCATAAAGAGCAACTTGAAACAGATAAAACATTGCATTTTAAAAAGATAGAGGAATAAATGTAAACAAGTCCATTATAGTAATACTGTTGGGTTTTACTTGTTTGTATTGCCATCTATAGGTGGGACCTTCAGAAAGATAAATGAGATTTAAACATAAAATTCCTGATGGTTCAAATGAAAGCACAGTAATAAAAATCAAAGAAACAGCACACATAAATCCCTTTGAAGGTCCTGATTTCTAGCTCTCTGCAGCAATAACCGAGTGAGCCTGGATGTCCTGTAACGCAGGCCACTGACATTTGTCAGATTTTTCAATAAAATGGCAGTGAAAGACTAAATCCATGCAGGATGGGAGATGAATTAGCACACAGCCAACGGTACTGGAGAAAGGAGCACTGCTTTTTTAGCTGAAATATTTTTTGATAAAGTAATAATCCCCTGTAATCTCTCTCCAGCTTTAAATAACAGCCAGTCTTTGTACCAGCAGTTTAATTTTGTTGGCTGCCCTTGTCTTACAAATATATTTAGTGGAGTCTGAAATATCATTTTGTGCTGAAAGCTGAAGTCTTAGTCGGGCTGAAGCTGGAAAAGGGCAATAAATCAAGAATAAAGTGAAAAGGACTAGAAATGGGCGATCAGAAACGTGTTCCCTGGAGCGGGCGAGTGAGCTTTCTTCTCCGGAAAGCAGGTGCCTGGCATCAGTCATGTCGTTCCATTAAGTACCTCTGTTGTAATGATATTGACTTATACCTACATTGCACCCTGGTTGGCATTGCTCCAAAGTGCTTAAGATGCATCTATGGGAAATACATGCTGAAAATAGCACCATGAAAATATCAACCCCATTTTTTCCCCTCCTCTAAGATTATTCTTCCCAGGAAATTGTGCTGAGATGTCCAATCTTAGCTTTTTTTTTTCTTTTTTTTTTTTTTTTTGATTTGTTTGTTTTTTCATTAGTGTCTGACTTCCTGAGGTATGGGCCACTATATGTTTAAAATTATTAAAGACTAATATAGTCCATGATTTATATTTACCATTTTGGTTGCTGAAAATGGATTACAATAAAAGAATGTTGAGGTGTTACAGGCTTTTGTCTTAGTAATGAAAAGGAATAACAATCCTTCTGCTAGAAAACCAGGGAGATGGGTTCTTGAATTAATTTTCCATTTCTAAGTAACACCTTTCCAAAGACTAAGTGGCTTAAATCACAGGTGCCTTGAGTCAGATTCCAAGCGGTTTATCTGGGCTTCAGCTCAGAGAATCATGGGCTGCAGTCATCGTATCAGGTGGACTGTGGTCTCATGAGAGACTCCACTGGGGAGCAATCTGCTTCTAAGCTTCCTCAGTTGTCAGCAAAACTTAGTTCCTTGGGATTTCAGAATTGGGATCCTAGTCCTTTGCCGGTTCTTGACCAGACGTTGCTCTCAACCCATAGTTCCTGGCCATGGGGTACTCCCCACAGACCCTCCAAGCTTACTTTATTAAGCCAGGAAGGGAGCACCAGCTTCTGTATGGATTGACAAACCTTAAAGTGTTGTCATAGGAGTGCCTTTGCTAACTGTCTGTGTGTGAGGAGCAGGTCACAGGTCTCACTTCCACTCATGGAGGGAGTTTTATATAGGCTGCAAACCCAAAGCCTACTTTAGAGTCTGTCTACCACATTTCTGTTGCTTCTTGGTCATTAAAACTTGGTGCTCTTCTATATTCCCTCAAAGCAATAAGAATGAGTGGTTTATATATACATAAAACAAAAATGATAAATTTCACAAACTTAATGTTAAAAGAAACCAGACAAAAAATGTACATTCTCTATAATTCCAATTTTTTATAAATTAAAAAAAAATACAAAATTAACCTATGCTATTAAAAATCATAATAGTGGCTAACCTTAGGGAATATCAACACTAAGAAAATGTGAGGAGCCTCTGGGGTGCAGGACTGTTGTCTCTTGAACTCTGTGTTGTCTTCCATTGAAGAGATCATATGCCCTTTCCTAAACATAGTATAATTATACATTATACTTCAATACAAATTAAAAAATACTAAATAGCCCATTTTAGGTCTGTGTGGTGCAGTCTTTGACCATTGACCCATGAACCAAGAGGTCCCCAGTCAGGGCACATGCCCAAGCTACAGGCTCGATCCCCAGAGGCAGCCAATCAATGTTTCTCTCTGATGGATGTTTCCATCTCTCTATTCCTCTCCTTTCCTCTCTCTAAACTCAATAAAAATATATTTAAAACCTAAACAAAACAAACAAAAACTAAACAGCCCTGGCCAGGTACTCTCTTAACTGGAGTGCTATCCAGTACACACATACACACACAGGTTGTGGTTCACTTCTGATTAGGACACATGCCTATGTTTTGGGTTGAATCCCAGGTTTGGGAGTGTAGAGGAGGCAACCAATAGATGTTTCTCTCTCATGTTGATGTTTTTCTCCCCTTTCCCCTTCTCTCTCTAAGACATATATTCTGATGAGGATTACAAATTAAATTAAATTAAATTAAATTAAATTAAATTAAATTAAATTAAATTAAATTAAAACTAAACAAAAATCATAGGTAAACTTAGACTAGTCACTTTATTTCTATGGATCTCAGCTTTCTCATCCTTAACATGTGGATGGCCTTGATGACTTTTGAGGCCCTTCTAACACAATGTGGTTAGAATTGTATGAAATATTGAAGGAGTTATAACCCTTATTGGGTGGCTGTGAAGTGCCCAGAATTTTCATTGTCTCCAAGGAGAACACCATTAAGTCTACACATACTTCCACTTACAAAATATTGGCCTTGGAAAAGCCAATTAATCTAAATGAATGCATGCCTGTGAAAAGTCTCTTTCGGCTTAGAAAATAACTATGACCTATTGATTTGGCAATTTCTTCAGACCAGGAACCAGTGGTATAGCAAGAGTGGAGCCCAGCAACAGGCAAAGTCCAATCTAGGGGTAGGCAAAAATGAAGTGTATTGCAGAGAATTTAAAACAATAATCAAATTTTAAAAATTGTTCTCCTTTAATTATCTCTTGCACATGCAACTCAAGGTGATGCCAGTGATCTAACAGTCATGCCCACTCAATGGTTCCACCACTGACCTTAACTTGGGATACCATTACCAGAAATTGTGTTAAGCATGTTAAATACTGAGCTGCAGAAATAGCTAAGCTATGCTGGACAGTGCTGGACAGAGGACTGAGGAGATGGGTGTGCCTCAGCTAAATAATGTCTATTCTAAAGACCTCCTTTCCCTTGCCTGCCTGGGTGGCTCAACTCAGGTGGTTGAGCATCATCCAGTACACCAATAGATGTTCAGGTTGTATTCCTGACCAGGAATGAATGAAAATATCCTCGGTTGAGAAATAATTAATTAATTAATTAATTAATATTCAGGCCCCTTCCACAGCAGGGCCTGGATTTTCCAACAAGGTGGGACAATTGAAGTGTTGTAGACTCATTTGTCCATCAGCTTCCTCCTCCAAACCCCAATGACCAATCACAGCCTCCTGAACTATTAGGTCAATGGCTCCGAGAAACACTTGTCTAGATTACAATTGGCAGTGAACTCATGAAATTAATCTTCAATTTAACAGTTCACTGGTAATCCCACAGAGGAGAACCTGCACCCTGCACTGAGGACACCTGCCCTGCCCCAGACTTGTCCCCGCCCCCCTGCTATTGTGACCTCCTGCCAGGCCTCTCTCCCATAGCTCCTGCTCTTGGGCACCCATTCTCCACACAGTACCCAGAGGCATTCCTTCCCAGCATGAGGCCCATTGGGTTACTCCTCGCCTCAAAATTATGCACTGATTTTTCTTGTCACTCAAAAGGAAAGCCAGGGTTCTGTAGGTCACACATGATGTCACCCCTGCTGTCATCCTCAGCCTTTCCCACTTTCTGTCGCAGGCCTGGTTCATGCCTCCTTACCGCTGCTGCAGCCTGGCAGCAAACCAGTGCTGAGCCCTGCGCTACCTTTCTCTCTGCCTGCAGCCCTCTCACCAAATTCCATGTGGTCCATTTTCACCTCAGCCTCTGTGAACATTACCTTGTCTGAGCCCCTCCCCGACCAAAGGCTACAGATGAGGACCCCAAAGCCTGGGGTATATGCAGTCTACCCTGTCTCTGAATCAGGCCCAACCCTTCTCTCTCTGCTTTCTACTCTGCTTGGTTTCTTCATACAGGGTGGGGCTGGAGGTTTATGGGTTTTGTGTGGAAAATGATACAATAATTATGAAAAACCAGAGGCCCGATGCACAAAGATTCATTCAAGAATGGGCCTTCCTTCTCCTGGCTGCAGGCACTGCCTTTGCTCTGGCCGGAGCCGTCTTTCTGCCTTCCCACACTGCCCAGAGGCCTGGAGTGGCTGGGGCCATGTGGAACACCTGCATCGTCACCATGGTGACAATGCAAGCATCCTGCCCCGCCCCTGGCCATTCAGTGCCTGTATATTCAAATTTACTCATCATCTTTGTTTGATTAATTTGCATACTCACTCCTGATTGGTATGGTCAATTTGCATATTTCTCTTTTATTAGTGTAGGTAACATAAGAACAGACTCTGTTTTGTGTACTCACAGCTATAAACTTGCTTTTGCCCCATCCTATATTCTACATATATTATTTATTTGTCACCTGGCATCAAAACTAGAATGTAAGTTCTGAGAGCACAGACTTTGATTTTTGTTATCTCCAAACCCAGGATGCAACCCAGCATATTATAAACATTCAGTAAATTATTATTTGATTGAATTATTGAAAGTTCTCTTTAGCTGTTGCACTGGTAATATTAGACCCCCACCATCGTCATCTGGTCCTGTTCCCTACTGGTAATTTTTGCTAACTAGTACAATGTCAATATGGGTCTGTTAGACCCCATGATGTGACATGAGGTTTGTTGGACACCAGAATTTCAACTTATTTTTATTTACAAAAAAAACAAACAATTGGAGATGCTTTCATAGAGCCTATCCATTAAAGCTGTGTTCAGCCAACTGTAGGATTAAAATTATCTTTGAAGTAACAATGGGCCATGGACCTGATGAGCTGAGATTCTTTGATTATTTATTCCTTTAGTTTCAGGGCTCAATCCAAGAACCAGATAAGACCATACATTAGGAGAAGGAAAAAAGGAAGTAAAAGTAAGCTAGAAGAGGGATGTCCTGCTTCACAGGCTATCCTGCATTGAAACTCTCTTCCTGCTTCCCATGCTTTCCCATATAGGCCCTGCCTTGCCTATCAGGCCTCTCTATCCAGGAATTTTAGCCTGGGGGGCAACTGTTTGTCACCTTAAGGCCTTAGAGCAGCACAACTGTGTAAATTGTAAATCCTCTGCTTGGCTTTCAGTTAATTTTACCGCTGGATGACTCTTGGTTTTATGCTCTGCACTTTCAGGGTTCATCACTTCCCATCCTCCCCTCTAATTTGGATTCTCAGAATTTTGGGTGCCAGGGTGGTGTGGAAAGGCTTAGCCAAGGGTGTTCTGGGTAAGAGCCTGGACTCTCCCAGGCTTATTCTTTTCCATCACGAGTCTTCACATCACCTACTTAAATCTTTTTCTCATCCTTTGAGACTAACATTGTGGACAGTTTTATCCAATGTATTAAATGAATCATTACTGTCATATTATTGTGTGCTTATGGAGCACAAATCATCTAAGAACCAACACGAATGCCTCTGCATGAATTTTTTATGGGAAAACATTATGCAATTGTCAGCATCTTCCCAACTACATGGATTATTGTCATTTTTGAAAACTGTTTCTGTATCTACAAATTATTTAGTTGTTTCTTTAAATAAAAGTTTAAAAAGGAGAAAGAAAACAAGGCCTCAAACACTGAAGTCAAGGAAACAGATCAGCCTTTCAAATGACAACTTGGCAAATGCAGTCCTTTCAGCCCATGTCAGGTATTTTGTTCAGCAAGTGCAAATGACCTGTCATTCACCCCTGGTGTGCTTGCCATGGGTTGGCTGGTGTGGAAGACTTTTGCATGTGCTAACTGTGCATGATTTGTCTGCTGAGAGAAGTTAAAAAAAACTCCTAAATATTTGGCAGAAGTGGAGGTATGTGCATGTTAGCCGAAGACACCAGGGAGATGATACTTAGGTGGTAACTGAGCCCCAACTGTACCGTGTGTGCTGAGCATGGCGGGGAAAGGTGGGGACTCCGCTTGTTCTCGAGGAGCTCATGAGCTTATAAAATAAAAATAACACAAAAATTACTCAGTTTTGTCAAAAAGGTTATGGTAATTTATTACCAGTGAAAGAAAACTTTTAACAAGAATTATGATTTTACCTTCATAGTAATTTGGCATTTTTCCTAACACGCTGGTTACACAGCACAGTATGGGGAATGGTGCTGGGAAAGCCAGAGCCAGTGCTGAGAAACGGGTGCTTCTCTGCCACACTATACACCAGAGGACACTCGTCGTAGATTTCTGCGCTGATGTGCTGGGTGTAGAATTGGCTTCTGCAGCTGGCCCAGTATCAGATGCTTAGTCTCCCTGAGCACCAGCAGCCCCTCTCCCTGTAAGGCCCATCACCACCTTACACATGCCACTTTGGCAAAGAACCTTCACCATACTTGCCCTATGCCCTATGGTCTCAATGCAGAAAGATTTACAGACTAAGGTTTACAAGAGTTTGCATTTGAACCCTGACTTTATTACAACCTTGCCATAAAACTTTTTGCAAATTCGTGAACTTCTCCAGCCTCAAGCAGGAAAGCATGCCCCTGCTCACATTGCTCTTTGGTGCCCACATCAGATTGAAGTGTGGAATAGTGGATAGAAACAGACTTAGGGTGGACTTGGCACCTACTAGCTGGTGACCTTGGATAAGTCTGTGAGCCAGAGGCTCTCTACTTGCAGCAACTGCAGAACCACAGAGGGCAGTTATGAACCTGGCAGCAATGACGAGTACAGTATATGAGGTGCCTAGCACGCACGGAGTCTGCCACAGATGACGCACTGGCATCCAGGTGAGGAGCTGCTGTCTTACTGTGACTGATGTGGCTATTGGCTGCACCACAGGCTGGCAATGAGCAACAGCTTGGGTGTTCTTTAAGAAAAGAGACGGTGCCCTTTCCCAGGACCATCTGGGAGTCATTATTCCTTTTTTCCATATTGCGTGTTATTTTCAATTTTCTTGATAAAATGCCAGAAACAGTTTCTGCTCATTCTGCTGTTGCATTCCCAAATAAGAAGTTGCTGGCAGGTGTTGGCTTTTTGATGGAAGGAAGAAACAAAAAGCTGTGGTGACACAGTTTGCAAGAATGGTTTACCCATTGTGTGCAGGGAAGGGGATTAGCGCCCAGCTCACTGAAGGGTGCTCAGAGAAGAGCCGTCAGGAGTGTCACTCGGGATGGGCACCTGAAAGCCTGCATCTTGTCAATTATTTAAAACATTGTCTTGTCCAGAGATGGTGAGTCACCTGGCAACTCCCACTGATTAGTAATGGCTGCTGGTGAAGAGCTGGGCAGGTCTGGATCCTGGTTCACAGGAGGATGAGACTGATCAGTGGTGTCTGCCCAGATGGAAGGAGCAAGTGCAAATACATTCACCTCTGGGCGTACTGGTCATAGTCCCGGAAGCGATTGTCTGCCCACAGAACTATCATGCAAGCAAACAATCTCATGCTTTATTCATTAATTTACCCATTATCCAATAGTTATTGTATTTCTGGATCTAATACACTCTTATAAAATCTGAGAGATAAAACGAAGATTAACTTACATGAATGTTGTTATCCCCACCCACCCCACTGATTTTTCTTGCAAACAGTTGAATTCTATTCATGCAAACATTATAGCTACTCATATATTCTCAACCATTTTAAAAAATGAAAGACTGACCAAGAAATAAAACAATGTCAAAAGTTGATAATTACTAGATAAATACAGTATACTGTGTATTTAGAGTTCTTATAAAAAACATTATGTTCTGATAAGGTCTACCCATAATCTATTTGGGACACATTTGTAGTCTTAAAATAACCAGAAAACTAATTTACTTGCCTACAATGGAGTTATTCACTATGTTGTTCTCATCTCCAGCAAACACTTGTTTATATCCAGAGGTGGCTATGCCAGCCTTGGAAATGTTCTCATATAATTGTTGATTTAAAATCCCACTTAAGCCTCCACTCCCTCAGGAAAGGCTTTTCCAGGTGACAGGGCAAAGCCATGAGAATCCGCTCTGGACATTCTATATTGACTGCAGGACAGGCCCCTCCTCTGTGGGTAGAACAGAGAGAGTAAGGACATTACAAGACAGGAAGCAGAGCCTTAGGGGAGAAATGAATATCAATCATAAAGGCTCTTTCTTGCTCCAGTATGTACCTCCTCCCAATCAGAATGGTTTTTGAGAGACAAACAAATTGGTGGTATAATTTAGGGCCTGGGGATGATTCCTGACTAGTCACCTTTTCTTCTGGAACCTGGGGAAGAATTATGCTTTCTGCCAAAGACCTGCTGTCTTGTCTGCACTAGGCATTCTTGTCTGCACTAGGTGTACTTGTAATGGGACCATAATGACAACCCCTCCAGCACCCTTGGGAACATCTGGAATTATATCCTTATGTGTTATATGTGGGATAATTCTGTGGGCAGGATACAGAGCTTTCACTAGAATTTCAAAAATGTGTTTAATTAGAGAAAAGTAAGAAGGCTCAGGAGTCTATCTCTCACGTTATTTTACTTAATAAAGGAGAACAAATTTAAGTATTTAAATACCTATTTTGGGTACTTTTGTATTTTAGTATGTGTTACTATTTTTATATAACTGAAATAATTGTATAGCATATCAATTTAATTGACATTTTATTTTCAAATGTAATTTTTAAAATCTGGATGATAGGAATTTGATATTTTACCAGAGATTCATGACTGCATTAGCTTTTAAAACTGAAAGAGGTACCTTAGTTTAAGAAACTTTGTGACCATTTACCCACCCTTTTTAAAAATGTTATCAAAGTATTTACTCTTGTTAACACCCACCCCGCCGCCCTCTATCTCCTGAGTTACTCCTGAAGCTAAATATCTTAACTTAGCTGCATGACCTTTTTCAGCCAGTCTTTGCCCCATGGATAGTCAGATACTGATGAACTAGGCTTAGAATTGGGAGTAGGAAACCAAGAGATGTGGAAGTGGGAAGTAAACAGAGAAGATGGCAGACTAGATGGTGAGGGAGGCCTCCAGGCTCAAATCCTAGCTCCTCCCCAGATCCTGACTATTTATCTGAAAGGCAACTGGACACCCCTATGCTCTTCTCAGCTGATTTGTTAAAGGACCAAGGGGTTCCCAAAGTGTGGTCTCTGGCCATCTAATCTAATAAAAGTGTAATATTGAAATTGACCATTTCTTCGGGACACCTAAGCCACGCCCACCAGCCAATCAGAGAGGCTGTATGTGAATTAACCCAGCCAAGATGGAGGTCGGCAGTCACACAGCTGCTAGAGTAAACAGGCAGCTTCCATTGCAGCAGGAGTAAAACTGTTTGCTGGCCACCTGGGACTCTCTGTGCTCCAGGCAACAACATATTTGCAACATTGTCTCAATTATAGAAGCCTTGGAGTTAAAGCAAACAGCAGTCCTGCCTAGAGTCTACTAAGGCAACATTCTTTCAATTTTAGAAGCCATGAGCTGAAGCAGACAGGAGGCTGCATTACTTGCCTAGGCCTCGGCTTAAAGGAACAGTGTATCAATTATAGAAGACAAATAAACCCCAGAAACCTGCTTCCAGCCAGTCTTGCTGGGATATTGGGTCAATGGGAGCTGTGGGCAGCCTAAAAGCCAGAAAATGCCCCTCAACCCATCACCCAGGCTGGCCACACCCCAATGGGGTGAGGGCCCCACTGGGGGGCTTGGGAAGCCTGCAAAAAGCCATCAGCCCCTCACCCAGGCTGCCCAGGCACCCCAGTAGGGACTTAAAACCTGAAGGGGATTTGGGAAGCCTGAAAACGGCCATCAGTCTGTCATCCAGGCTGGCCATACCCCAATGGGGTGAGAGTCCACACTGGGGGGCTTGGCCAGCCTGCAAACAGCCATCAGCCCCTCACCCAGGCTGGACAGGCATGCCAGCAGGTGGACATCCACAGAGGGGTCCCAGACTGCGAGAGGGCACAGGCTGGGCTGAGGAACCTTCCGAGTACATTAATTTTTGTGCACTGGGCCCCTAGTTTATTATAAACAAACATCAGATGCCCCAAGCAACGTTGATTTTCTGAATTGGAAAATTTAGGGTGGGGTACAATGGTCTAGGCTTTAAAAAGCCTCCAGGTTATTGTGACACAGGCTCCAGTTTGAGACCCACTACCTTAACCAGATAATAGTTTCAAAACTTCCCTGCAATAGGACTCACCTGGGAAGTTGGTTAAACACCTGTCTTCCCAATTCTATTCCTAAAGATTTTGACTAAGTGGGGTGGGATGAGGCTCCAGGAATGTTGATTGTATCTAAGGGGATTCTTATCAGAAAACTGCATGGCTGGCCAAGTGTGCTGTCAATGGGCCACCCAGGTTCTCAACACTAAGGCTTCTCAAACACCACAGTGTCCAGGCAACCGTGGGTGGTTGACAGCCCTGTACTGGGCATTTCTGAGCAGCCAAGGTGGTACCCTACAGTACCTCTTCATATATCAAGATGTGAAGGTTGAGAGGCCTTTTAGACCTAACCTCATGTCCCCTAGGCTAGCCTACAGTAGCCCAGACCTTCTTCGCCCACATGTTCCTGGGAGACACTCAGCCATCTGGACAGTGAACCTCATTTCAGGACCCTGGGCCTCTCTCAAGGGAGTTATATCTGAGGTATGCATCATTGAGTGGCTCTGGAAGCAGGACTGGCATAGCGTGATTTGTAGGAAACAAGTCATCAGGCTCCTCTAAATCATGTCTAAAAAGCTCTGGAGAAAACTGTAACCATGAACTCAGCTGGGAGATGGCACTGAAGGTGCCATCCAGCAGGTGCCTCCTCAACACCTTCCTGCCTTTTCCAGATTTGCTTTCAAGAAATCTTTATAATGACTTACAACCAATACCTAGTCTGCAGGTGATTGAGAGGTTCCATAAGGTGGCTAAGGTGGCACAGGTAAAGCACTTAACACAGTGTCTGAGCTGGAGACCATAATTAATGGAGACTTTTATCTATCTATTGCTCTTTAGACCCAAATGTAAACAGACTATGTGTACTGTTTTAGAATTATTTTAGTTTCATATTATGTTGTGAATTTTTTCCATATTGTTAAATACTAGCAGGTGAATTATATTAGACTAGAGGTCCGGTGCACAAAAATTTGTGCATTCAGGGGGGTCCCTCACATTAGCCTGTGCCCTCTCCCAATCTGGGACAACTAGGAAGATGTCTACCTGCTGGCTGAGACCCGCTCCCTGGGGGATCAGGCCTAAGCTGGCAGTCAGATATCCCTCTGGCAGCCCAGGAGCCCTTGGGGGATGTCCACTTGCCAGCAGGGAGCAGGCCTAACCTGCAGTCAGACATCCGAAGCGATGCTGAGGAGGCAGGAAAGGATCCCACCACCACCGCTTATACTGACAGCTGTCAGCCTGGATTGTGGCTGGGCAGAGCTCCCCCTATGAGTGCACTGACCACCAGGGGCATCACCTTCATTGAGCATCTGCTCCCTGGTGGTCAATGTGTGTCATAATGACCAGTCATTCTCAGTTGTTCTGCTGTTAAGGTCAATTTGTATATTACCATTTTATTATATGGGATAGAGGCCTGGTGCATAGGTGGGGGCCAGCTGGTTTGCCCTGAAGGGTGTCCCAGATCAGGGTGGGGTCCCTGCAGGGGTGCTTGGCCAGCCTGGGTGAGGGGCTGAGGGCCATTTTCAGGCTGGCCACATCCCCTTCAGGGAGGGGGTCCTGCTGGGGTGCTTGGCCAGCTCGAGTGAGTGTCTGATGTTGGTTTGTAGGCTGGCCAAGCCCCCCAGCAGGAACCCTCACCCCATGAGTGTGGGGCCATACTGGATGAGGGGCTGATGGCTGTTTGCAGGCTGGCCACAGCCCTCAGCCACCCAAGCTCCCAGTGAGGCTGGCTGGAAGCAGGTATCTGGGGTTTATTTATCTTCTCTAATTGAAACTTTGTTGCCTTGAGTGTAGGCCACAGCCAGCCTAGGCAGGCAGCTTCCTCCATCGCCAAGGCAATGAAGCCTCCTGTTTGCTATAGCTTTGTGGCTGCCAGCCATCATCTTGGTTGGGTTAATTTGCATACAGTGGCTCTGATTGGCTGGTGGGCATGGTTTGGGATGTAGCAAAGTGATGAAATTAGCACATTACTCTTTTATTAGATTAGATTATATAAATTATTTTACATTCCTCTATTATTGGGTACTTGTTGATTTTTAATGTTTTTCTGTGTTTTTATTTTTGAAATCTATGATGAAATTTTTATCACTATATATTCGGGGCCTTAACTATTGCCTGGGATAACACTTAGAGGTGGAATTGCTAGATCTGCATGTATACACATTGTTAAAATCAAAATATACCATTACCAATACCCAAGGGTTATTGCAGAAGGTCTCACATGGCAACTCTAGCCAAGATTCTAGAAGGCAGAGGGCCTTGTTTGGGTTTGAGCATCCTCTAGGGTGGCCAAATTCAGATTCCCTTCAGAAAGTGTGGCCTGGTATTAATGAGGTTACCACCATAAAATAAAACCCTGGCAGGGCATTCAGCCCTACCCTGACCTAGGAACAGTGCTACAAACATGAATTCTGAGTAAATCATGCTTATTGAATGCTTGTTGTGTGTTTTTTCAAGGCTGGAATATACTTTTTTTTTTCCCCAAAAAAATCTAACAACATCTGTGAAATAGATATTAATATTCTTATTTTTCTCTAGGGAACAGAGAGGCTAGGTGACTTGTCAAAGTTCACACAATAAAAAATGGCTTCCTAACATTTTCTATCCAGACTGACATAGGAGCTATATCCACTGTCCCAGACTACCCACACTGTCATCAATTAGGAAGACACTAATGTCATAAAACATATTGTCTTTTCTGACAATATGGGATAACACTGCCTTCCTTCCTCAGAGCTAGACTGAGAGAATATCTATGAGAGGGAGGAAAAGGAATTTGGAACTCAGGTTGTTCATCATGGTAAAATCTTCAACTTTATTCTCTTGTGAAACAGAGAAAGACAGGGAGGACAGAAAGAAACCTGAAGAGACATTGGGTAAAAAACATATTTCTCAAGAGAGTACTGCTTTTAAAAATGGGGAGCTAGAAGATGATTGACAATGGTTCCTCAGCCCCAAACTTGCCTGCAAGATTGTGGGGTCAGTGGTGGTGAGCAGAGGGCTCTGTAAGTGCAGCCACAGGAGTGCAGTTGTATGCTATTAGTATCAGTTCAAAGTTAATACGTCAGGGCAGATATTTAATTAAATATCATCTGAAATTAAAAGTGGCCTCTACAATGTAATTATTTGTGCCACAGACAGCTCACCACTTTGCCAGTTTTCAGGGCAAACACAGATGTCCACTTTGTGTACTGTTGGTGGAGGGAAGAATTGGGCATAATGGTTGGCTTTCTATCTTGATGTTTGATTCCTTAGGAGGGATTCTTGGCACATTGAGTTGTAATGATTGTCACTGCTCCTTCCTGCCAGTCCTCAGGAGAGGTTAGTGGAGTAGTATCCAATGGGTACATGAGCTTTGGTGTGCTGGGATGAGAGTGGATTGAGATGGGCTGTGTCTGTGATAGCTTCCATCCATGTCCTTGAAATTCTGCAAATGAATTCTCCTTACATCTAGAGGGAATAGATCTTGGATATTTTTTAAATTGAACTATCTTTCATGAGTGTCAATAGATAAATATGCTCTTACTCAAAGAGGCCATAATCCCTACTGAAGTTATTAATTACACACATGCCTAGTGTTTGTATTTCAGCTTTCCTCAGGGAGCCCAAAGTACTTTGCAAATATGAATTTTAAACAACGAATGCTGCCTTTGATTTCTAAGAAACCAATCTCTAAGGGTTTAAGTTAAAGCCTCTCATCATTCTTATAGAAGTGAAGACCTTACAATCCAAGGGCAAGGATAACCACCTCACACATTCTACAAAAAATAATTATGGACTATTAGTCAACTATTAATGTGCCACACTGAACCTGTATATGTGAGGGAATGACTTTGCAATTGGGTTTTATAAACAAGAGAAATGACATCTAGTGGTATTTTTAAGAAGAGCCATGGGTTTATCCTAACTTTGTACCACCAGAAATTTTCATTAAATGACAAATAAAGATGAGGGGAGATAGAGTGAACAGGCATGGGCTACAATTTCACAATCCTGAGTTAATTACTGGCTAAAATAGCTCATTTATTTTCCCATTAAAGGGAGTTATCTAGATGAAATGTATGGAAACTAGAGCCACAGTGGACCCTGTGTCCTCTTGTAGTCTGGAACCCCTCAGGGGATGTCCACCTGTTGGCTTAGGCCCACTCCCTGGGGGATCAGGCCTAAGCTGGCAGTCAGACATCCCTCTGGAAGCCCAGGAGCCTCCAGAGGATGTCCTCTTGTCAGGGTGGAGCAGGCCTAAGCTGTAGTCCAACATCCTTAGCACTGCTGAGGAGGCAGGAGAGTCTCCTGCCACAACCACTGTGCTGGCAGCTGGCAGCCTGGCTTATGGCTGAGCAGAGCTCCTGCTGTGGGAGAGCATTGACCACCAGGGGGGAGCTCCTGCATTGAGCATCTTGCCCCTGGTGGTCAGTGTGTGTCATAGTGATCAGTCATTCCCAGTAGTTCTGCTGTTAGAGTCAACTTGTATATTTCCCTTTTATTATATGGGATAGAGTCCTGGTACATGGGTAGGGACAGGCTGGATTGCCCTGAAGGGTGTCCCAGATCAAGGTGGGGCTCCCACTGGGGTACCTGGCCAGCCTGGCTGAGGGGCTGAGGGCCGTTTTCAGACTGGCCACACTCCCTTTAGGGTGGGGGTCCCTGCTGGAGTGCCTGGCCAGCCTGAGTGAGGGGCTGATGGCTGTTTGCAGGCTGGCCACGGCCTCCAGTGATCCAAGATCCTAGCAAGGCTGGCTGAAACCAGGTTTCTGGGATTTATTTATCTTCTATAATTGAAACTTTGTTGCCTTGAGCAGAGGCCACAGCTGGCCAGGGCAGATGGGAAGCTTGGCTTCCTCCATCACCAAGGCAACCAGGCCTCCTGTTTGCTCTGTGGCTGCTGGCTGCAATCTTGGTTGGGTTAATTTGCATACACTTGCTCTTATTGGCTGGTGGGTATGGCTTGGGTATAGTGGAGTGACACCAATTTTCATGTTTCTCTTTTATTAATGTAGATTGGATTGACTCACTTGTTTCACAGGTTTCTCTACCATCAGTGCTAACCCAAGGAAATCAGTGGAAGAAGTATTTGGGCCATTTTTTGGTTTATCACAGAATTCAACTACAATTGAATTAGTGTATAGCAAATGTGCTATTTTAATCACAGTTTTGTTTTAAAAACTACATCAATAATGACCACTGGTTATTTTCTACATAAACCTACTTCTCTGAGGAAATCATCTGTTTTAAAATTTCATTTTCACTAGGCATAAATTTGAACTTAAGATGATGATTAGGTTTTTCAAAACTCTTGCAGGCTTTTGCTGACCTAGCAAACTATACATATGCAATTGATATCAATTGGCAATAAGACCAGCTCTCTAGGTGGCTGTTTCTGTGTTCAACACCACACTTGCTTCTTTACAGTTCCCTGTTGTATAAATTGAGCTATTAAATGTGGTGCTATTTTAATAGAGCTCTTTTCAGAATCACTTTAACAGCAACAAAAATAATGATATAGAGGATCAAGTTCAGAACAAGAAGTGATGATGATGATGATGATGTATTCTATCCTGATTCCATATGGAATTTCTGCAAATGTAGCATCAGAGAGATTAAATAAAAATCCATCTATATAAAAACCTAAGCAACTGGCCAACCGGCCAACTGGCAAACAGGCTGGTAGCTATGACACACATTGATCACAAGGAGGCAGACGCTCAACACAGGAGCTGCCAAGCAACAGCAACTTTGCAGAGTGTCCTCTCCCACTCTGGGACCCCTTGGGGAATGTTAGACTGCCAGTTTTGGCCAGTTCCCTACAGGCCAGGCTAAGGGACTCCAATAGTGCACGAATCCATGCACCAGAATAATAACAATGTTACTAGCTAACATTTATGAATGTTATGTGCCAGATACTCATAAAGTACTTAATATAGCTTTAATCCTCACCGTTTAAATCCTCACCATCCTATAATTATGTCCACTTTGCACACACAGGAAGTAAGGTATTGGAGTTCATTTGATTTGCCCAAGGCCTCACTGCTCACATGTAGAGAGGCGAACTGACTCATTGTAACTGCTACTCTGTCCTGCCCATAGAAAATATGTTGGCAGATACACAGGCTTCATCAGATCATGGAACTCTGCAAGAGTTCTGTCATTGGAAAGGGGATGGGGCATCTTATGAAAGAATGTGGATTTTGTTCTCATTTATTATATCCAGACTTTGAACTGGGAAGCTGGGGAAAATAACCTGAAGGCAGCAGTTCTAGCTTACTATGAAGCAATGTGCTATTATTACACACTAGGGGCCCGGTGCACAAAAATTTGTGCACTGGGAGGGCGAGGGGTGTCCCTCAGCCCAGCCTGTGCCCTCTCCCAGTTTGGGATCCTTCTGGGGATGTCCACCTGCTGGTGTGCCTGGGCAGCCAGGGTGAGGGGCCAATGTCTGTTTGCAAGCTGGCCAAGCTCCCCAATGGAGACCCTCACCCAAGGCAGTGTGGCAAGCCTGGGTGAGGGTCTGAGGGCAGTTTTCAGGCCGGCCACAGCTCCCACTGACCCTACGGGCCACCCGCCTGGGAAGCTGATGGTTGGGTGGCACTGTCCACCCCATGGCCTCCCGGGTGGGGCCCGCGGGGTCCGGCCACCTGTTCCCCACGCCCCGGAAGGCTCCCGCCTGGGAAGCCACGGGTGGGGAGGTGCTGGTCGCCCCATGGCCTTGGGGGGGGCACAGGGGTCCAGCTGCCTGGTCCACGGGTGGGGTGGCGCTGGCCGCCCCATGGCCTCCTGGGCGGGGCCGTGGAAGTCCATGGCGCTGGCCGCCCCATGGCCTCCCGGGCGGGGCCGCGGAAGTCCGGCCGCCTGTTCCCCACGTGCCCCAGAAGGCTCTCGCCCAGGAAGTCGAGGCTGCAGCGGCGGGGCTACGGGGATTCGACCGCCTCGCCCCCGCGCCCCGGAAAGCTCCGAGGTGGCCGGGCTGCGGGGGTCCTTCCACCTCTTCCCCGCGCCCCAGAACACTCCTGAGGCAGCAGGGCAGCGGGGCTGTGGGGATCCGGCTGCCCCGCCCCCGCGCCCCTGAACGCTCCCAAGGCTGGGACGGCGCCCCAGCCTCGGGAGCCTTCCAGGGCGTGGGCAGCCGCCTGGTGCCTGCCTTCCCCCCACCCCGGCTTCCGCCTGGAAAGGCATCTGCAGGCCCAAGGCACTGGATGCCTTCTCAGGCGGGAGGCTCCCAAGATGGCAGAGGCCGCAGCCCTGGAGAAGCCGCACACCAGGGCTGCGGCTTCCGCCATCTTGGCTGGGCTAATTTGCATATAGCAGCTCTGATTGGCTGGTGGGCGTGGCTTACCCGTCTCGGAGAAACAGTTAATTTTAATATTTCGCTTTTATAGAGTAGAAGATGGCTAACTGTGAATGTAATAGGCCTGCAGTCTGCATCATTTCCCTGTCAGTGGCTCATAGGTCTCTATTTCCAGTCTCCACTTCTCTCAAAAATCCCACTCCCTATATTTCTTGTTGGTTGTTTGTCATTTTTGTTTACTTTTTTATTTATATGATAATTTAAATATCTCACGTAGTAATTTAATAGTTAAAACCTATTTTTGTCCTACTTTAAAACTCATATTTTTATCCCTATATCTTTTATACAGCTATTAATTAATTCATTCATTCCTTCATTAAATGACAATTTATTAACTAACGTATGCCAGATACCTTTGATAAGTACTGAAGATATGGAGGCAAGTGACACAGACACAATCTCTGTCCTCATGGACCTTGCATTCTCTGGGAAGAGCCACATATTAAAAATAAACTTATTAATAGAAATATAATTAAAAACTGTGAAAAGTTTCATGTCAGGAAATACAGAGTACCATGAGAGCTCATATAAAACCTGGGAGTGTGGGCCAAAAGACGGCTGACCTGAGGGAGAACTTTATACTGAAATATGAAGGATGGGCAGGGCTGGTTTCTGGGTGGGCAGACAGTGTGTGTGCAAAACTCTGAGGAAAAAGGATGGCACATGGAGGAATGAGAGGATAGTCCGGCTGGCCACAGATGATGGGGGTGAAAAGGGGTTAGGGTCAGCTGAGCTCACTCATCCCAGACCTGGGATCTATCGTCCTTGGGTTAGAGTTCTCATCTTTGCCTTCATACATCCAAGCTACCACCAAATCGGTGGCACTTCTTGTCAGTGTCCCTCTCAAATGACCTCTTCTCTTCTCTTCTCTTCCCCGAGGCTGCCTTCGCTGTGCCCACAGGCTTTTAGAAGGTTTGCCCCTCTCTCATTGTCAGTGAGGCCTGGGCTTTTCCTCTGTGCTTTTGCTAGAAGACATCTTACAATAGTCTCTCCATTAGAACCTTCACAGACTCTAACCTCTGCATTGTAAACCTAAACTCTTTAGTACAGAGCCTCATAACAAATGATCAAGCCCAGTTTTATATGGAAAACTGAACTTCCCATCACTTTCCCACTCCAACCCCTTTCCTCTGAACTGGAATGCATTGTCAGTTATGAAGGTGCTACTACACTAAAAGGGTCCTGTTTACTTTATGGCATCAAAGCCCAGTAAGACACAAACAGAGCTTGCAGCAAAGAAAACAATGGTTTATTAGTTAAGAAATTATCCCACACCTGGAGCCACAGGTGACCTAAAGTTCAAAGACCTGGCTTTCTGATGATTTCCAAGGGGATTGTTTATAGGGGAAAATACAGTAACCATGGTGACTAAGGGAATTGGGTTCATGGTCAGTGATTGGTTGGTGCTAACGTAGAATGTAGTTGATCAGTTCATTTGGTCCTGATGTCAGCCATCTTGTGGCTTCCTCATTTCACCACTTTTCTGGGACTGGACCTGGAACACAAGTGAGGCATAGTTTGATGACAATCTGTCTCTGGGGTCA